>CABEEJ010008151.1:2794-25695 GCA_901482245.1 Timema douglasi
TGCTGCCCCGCTGGGAGTCGTGCAACATTCCTGCTGGCCATCTGGGCGCCGTAAAATATTTCTGCTGACCATCTGGGCACCGTCAAACATTTTTGCTGACCATCTGGGAGTCGTGCAACATTCCTTCTGACCACTTGGGCGTCGTGAAACATTTCTGCTTGCCATCTGGGCGTTGTGTAACATTTTTGTTGACCATCTAGGCGCCGTGAGACTTTTTTTTCTGACCAACTGGGCGTCGTGAATCATTTTTGCTGACCATCTGGGCGTCGTAAAACATTCCTGCCATCCAGTTGGGAGTCGTAAAACATTTATGTTGACCATCTAGGCGTTGTGCAACATTTTTATTGACCATCTAGGCGCCGTGAGACATTTCTGCTGACCAGCTGGGCGTCGTGCAACATTTATGCTGACCAGCTAGGCACCGTAAAATATTTCTGCTGGCCAAATTTTAGACCTTAGGAAAATCTTATTTACATTTGATTTTATTAGTACATTTACTATCAAGGTTAGTAATGGCTTAGAATAGTTTTAGAAGAAACACGTCAGCATTAACGTATAGAGAGTATAGAAAAAAAAAGTTATACATCTTGTGTAGAAAAACCATCTCTAATGCAGCTGGAAGATATTCGAACCCAACTTCCCAGGGTTTGTATATTGAGTTTATTGCGATCCAGAAGACAATATAATATAACCACAATTCTGACATATAAAGATTACACTAAATCTACATTAGTGCTTCCCATACCCCAATAACTGTGTTTTGTAGCTGTAACCTTTGACAAAAGGCACCAATTTGATAAATTTAAGATAAGCACAGCGACATTTTGTTAACTTTTTTTATGACTTCTTAATTGGTTAAAACCATGTCCACAAAGTAATCCATCCATGTCATTATCAAAATAAGGCATGATCAAACTGCTTTTCTGTTCTTTTTTACTTTCTCGCTATCTTACAGCTAGAGAAAGTATTATGATCGTCAAAAAAATTGAACTCGAGATTTTGATGAATCTCGAAGTTTCATGACCCCCCTCCCCCCGAATCCGAAAAAGTTGTTTTTGTATTTCCGTTTGTCTGTTTGTCGGGCTAAAACTTGGTATCTAGGGTTTTAATAGGGTTGCCCCGAGGGGTTTTTGGAATTGGATATCTAACCCCAAAATTAAGGGTAGTTTACTGAAGGGCAAAGAGATAAAAAGTCGATTTTCTCAAAATAGATATTTCGGCAAAATGATTTTAAGGGCTCCGGTCTGATGCCTTAATTATCGTTTTTTTTTATCATATCTCCGAAATTATTTAATATATAAAATTATTTATCATAACAAATATGTAGATATATTTATAATATAAATATTTTATTAGTAGCATATTTTTATAAAAATAATAAATTTCAGAATATATGCAAATATTTATATTTAAAAATTTTTAGAACACAAAAGGTAAAGTATTGCGATCGTAGAAAAAAATCTAACCTGAAATGTTGATGGATGTCGACTTCTCATGACCCTCCTAACCATAAAAAGTGGTCTTTGCAATGACGTCTGTCTGTGTGTCTGTTTAAACTTAAAATTAAGAGTAGTTTAATAAAGATCGAAAAGAGAAAAAATCTATTTTCCCAAAATCGGCTCTAACAATTTTGATTAAAATTCGTATCTGAGTGATGATTAAGATTATAAATAAACTGGCTATTTTCATTTCCCCATGAAAATGACTTTTAGGGTACCTTACAGAAGCTGAAATCTCCATATCTCCGCAACTATTTGCGATATTAAATAACTTATCATTGCAAAATTGTAGTACTATTAAAAATTAAAAATAAACTTTTACATGAAATATATTTTTATAAAACCAACAGTTTCTGAGATATTGGCAAATATATTAATACAATTTTGTGAGCTTTAGTTGTAAAGATATACTACTTAAGTTTTAACGCAATAATTATCCAATACCATGGAGTAATTAAATATAAGTAAGTCTCTCAAAAGTTTGTTATTTTTCCTTAAAACTCTTAAGAAAAATGTTTGTACAACAATGAATTATCTCCATTTAAGGTTAAATAGTCAATATTTACATTTGTTATTGATCAAAATTTATAAAAAAGGAATTTAATAACAATGCGATGACATGAAGATGTGCAACA
The DNA here is from genome assembly GCA_901482245.1 of Timema douglasi. NCBI lineage: Eukaryota > Metazoa > Arthropoda > Insecta > Phasmatodea > Timematidae > Timema > Timema douglasi. Next base: position 4,929 of record CABEEJ010008151.1, read on the forward strand.
CCTAATAAAATGTTGAAAATTTTAACCAGAAGTCAAAATTTTAATACGAAGTGTTGACCCTTGTGGATACATTATTGATCTTTTTTATCGGTCCAAACATACAAATGAGGACACCTTTAAAAATAAAATTATAAAATTTAAAACTGGGACTCAAAAAATGTTTTACATTAAGTATAGTGCAATTTATGCTTGGGTTTGCTAGTGTGTTATTTCACTTCACATATATTAAGAATTTTGAGTAAATATCTCCATTTTTAAACAATAGAACGAGAAAGTCCGTGCAGAGTTCCATAACATTAATTTTTTTCCAGCGGAAGGAAATTTTCCTGCGATGGCTTGAGGTAAATTCCCCCAACAAAGGATATCAAAGAAGGTTTTTAAACACCTCCTGAGGCAACTGAAAAGATATTTTAACATAATTGGGGTTGTGGGTGCTATGGATTTAAAAATACTCCATTGGTGGGGTTGCTACCATTTTCTCATTACGAAATTTCCTGTGATTTCCAAGTTTCCCAGAAGGAATTCACATTTTTCCAGGCAGCTATGATTGAAGACAAAAATATATTGTTTTCTCTCTTGTACCCAAACAAAAGGGTCAGGGACGCGAACAATCCCTTATAACTAGCCTTACTAAATATTTATGTTGTTCTGGTGTTGTTTTTACCATTTGGAACATAAATGCTCTATACTAGTTTTGCTCGGGGAAAAAATAAGTACTAACGTTTCACAGGCGTAGAATCAATTTAATATACGCTTAACTAATATTAAATACATTAGTACCCCCTCCCCCTCCTTTCCTCACCTTCTGAAAAACCATGAAGCCTGCGTCGGTGAGCACGCGTATTAAATATCATGCTAGTCTATTTTCTGGTTTACCGGTAACGGGAGGTCATAGTTCGAATCCCACTCGCGTATAATGAGGTTTTTCCCCTTCGAAATAGTTTTCCACTCTTTCTTAACGCGAATTCGAGTAAATTTAACCTTCTTTTTCACCACAAGTGTAGTTAAATACGTATAGACCATACGGGCGATAAAAAAAAACGATTAACACACCGAAAATAGCTATTTGATACACCGAATGAAAAAAAACTTGGGTCGGCCATTCATTTATGCCATCACTTATTTTGTATACAGGCCACAACCCTATAAGAAGCCCAGGGACGTCCTTAAGAGCTGGTACACTAACAGGAGTGTTTGATCACGCAACCCCAATTGGTCCCCCTTGTCTAGTGAACACGGAATTCAACCTTGAATCTCAGCAGAGCGTGATTTCACGGTCAGTCAGGATATAAAAGTAGCCTATAGCAATAAATATAATATAATGTTAAATACGTTCTTGTTCAGGGAGGAGGGAAAGAGGAGGAACGGAAAAGGATTACAACAAAGTCGTGATTTTAAACCAACAATTGCCTGTATTATATAAACGTACACACACAAGTATAATTAAAAATATGCATTTTTGAAAAAAAAAAAAGAGTTACGAAGAATTTATTAAAGAAAATGTTTGCATTAACTTTAAAAAAGATGTTTGAAAGATTTTTTTTTTTTTGTGCACCACGTTTCATACCAGTCTGGGGTAGCTGCATATTTACACTAATGGGGGAGATGAGAAAGGTAGCATGTAAATGAAATGTACCATAATTCGCGACGAGGAAAAGAAGAAAACCAATTAGGAACACAAAAAAATCCTTTGTACACCAAATAAAGATTAAAAGCCCGATCTCCAACTCAATGGCAATCAACTCTATGGCGAAATTGACGCCTTAGACCGTGTGACCACTGACGCGGGCAAAGAGAGAAATATGGTTAGCTATGACAATGTTTTAAAACTTGTGGGTCACAAGTACGATTGTTTCGGTGTAACTGTAAAGAAAGTTAAAAAGTTAAATTTCATTTCTTTAACAATAATTTAGCTATTAATTCGATGTATTTAGGTAATTATTGGTTTAATTTCATATGTAATTCATCAAGAATGAAGCACTTTACACACATGGTGTGCTTGTTAACAAGTGATAGGAGTTAAATCTGAGCCTTAAACTAGTTTAGTTGTAGCTTCTAATAATACTAAAAACTTTAAAACTGGAAAACGCATATAATTTTTTAAAATTAAAATATTAATATAAATAAGCCCTTAGTTTTATTTTCTTATGTGAAAAGGAGTTCGAAATTGATTTAGTAATGCAGTGCGATGACTATTCCATAAGTGACTCCCATGCGCGGATTCAGGGGGAGAAGGTCAAAGGGTCAGTTGACCCCCCTGTGAAAGTTAGAAAATTAATACAAAAACAAAATGAAAGATCAAATTGTATAAAGAAAATAAAAAACATGTAAACTATACAATTTTGTATCTTTTTACGTACAGGCACTTCTTAAGCCGGATCCACACGTGCGTTATTCGTCCACGTTTATTCAATTTTCGACATGACTCAGGCAAGTATGAACAAAAATATTCCTTTTCATGTACTAATATTTGTCGTGCATAGCGAGTAACGAACATTGTTCCTCATAGAGACGGTGGACTACCACACATCAAAGAAGACTAATAATCGTCTGAAAGCAGTTCATCCACGAATACCGAATATAGAGTATGGACAGCAGGACCGGTGGAACTGCGGGGGACTCTAGACCCTCTGGATATAATTTTCCCCTCCCTGGAATAAATCCTCCCCTCAATATATTTAAAATCCTCTGATATTATCGAATATGAAGCTGAAAGATGACCTTAAGTCAAACTCCAAATGACTTCTAGATGTATTATATTGTCAAAAATTTGCCAGAGAAGAACGCTTCAAATAACTACTAGACTAGAGGCAGCTAACTGGCACCAAAAGTCAGGGGAGGAAAGTTCTAAATAGCTTCAAATAACTACTAGACTAGAGGCATCTATCTGGCACAAAAAGTCAGGGGAGGAAAAGCTCTAAATAACTTCCAAAGTAAGCCAAATTTCAAAAATGTTTAGGGGAGGACAACTCCAAATAGCTTCTAGATGCATGTCATTCTGAAGAATTTTCAGACTAGGACCACCCCAAATAGACTAGTTTCTCAAATAATTCAATCTTTAAAATGTTGTCGTTGGAAGATCACTTCAAAAATTATATTCTAATTATTTTCTATCGTAAAAAATTAAGGTGAGAATCACTCTAAATATTTTCGAGGGGTATCTAAATTTAAAAAATTTCTCGGTGAGGAACACTTTACATGGCTTATAAAAGAATCTAATTTAAAAAAATCAAGGTGAAGACTATTCATAGCTTCTAGAGTGGACAATTTAAAAAAACAAACATGGAGGGACACTCCAAATAGTTTGTAAAAACTATCTGATTTTAAAAAATTGGAAAGAATGACCATGGTTTAAAACATACATAAGATCAAATATGAATGAGAAATTATTAAATGCCTCTAAACAGAAATCTAACACCGTAATTAACTATGTTATTTATAACTATGACGCCCTTATGAAAATGATCTGGATCAGCTCCTTGCGGCTCCTTTTTTTTCAGGCGAATTATCTTAAAAGTGTACCCTATTTAACTTATTCCCGTAGGTTAAATAGTCACTATGTTGTCACTAATAGCTATACAAATAATACGGCTACGTATACATGGTTTGAGCTACTGTAGGAACCAATTAGGCCACTACAATAATATAGAACTAGGATAAGTAAGGCTACATCAAATAATGGAGTTCTTCTACCCAAAAAGTAAGAATAACAGACAATAACAGAAGAAAAAATGATATTATAAGTGTAATAGCGCAGGCTAAGAAATCTTTTCATAACAAGAAGACATTACTAGCCTCACCTAACATAAATTTGGAAATTAGGAAACGGTTCTTTAAGGAGTATGTTTGGAACGTTTCGCTTTATGGATGTGAAACATGAACCACTGGCGCAAATGGAATGAAACCATTATAAGCATTTTAAATGTGGTGCTTTAGAAGAATGTTGAAAATATCATGGGCGGAGATGATATAAAACGCAGAAGTTCTAAGAAAAGCAAATGTAGAAAGAAAAATGGGGAAGTTATACAGCAAAGAAGAGTTACTTGGTATTACATACTAAGACATGAAGTTTGACAAAGATAATAAGAGATGTGTGTGAGGTAAATTCAAGAGGAAGACTAAAACTGGAGTACATGTATCAGATAGCGAACGATGTTGTCAAAAGAAGGGACAAAGTCGTAATTAAATTTGGGCCAAGATAGGCAAAAGTGGAGAACTGCAGCAAACCCATTGCGAGATTGATGACCTGGTGATGAATATGATGAATATGATGACGATGATGATAAAATAAAGTTAGGCGCAAGCTTGTTTCCATGACCAAGGATTAAAGAAGCCCAAGATACAATCTCAGAATGTAGACAGATTAATAAAGATTGAGATGGAAAATTTTACCTTAATTTTTTCCAGACAATCTTCAGTTTTTGAAAATGTTCATTCTAATTTTTTCTTAAAAAAATATATCCCACCAATATTAGTGGAAAAAAATACAATCAAAATATTCCCAGTTTTAAAGTTCCCACTTCAATTAGATCTTTCCTAAGGATGTCAACTCCAGAAACCTCGAATGAGCGCAATTACTGACGGCAGGGTTAGTTGTGTTATCCTTGGTTAAATCAGTTTGTAAGTCGTGTATTGATGTAACAATAGGTTTCGAAAATGTGACGGTAACTAACTGGATAAAAAAGGAAAACATTTAAACATGATGACACACGCCGTATAATAAAAACACACCTATTTACTTACACACACACACACACACACATGGTCAAAGTTCTTTGACACAAGCTGACAACATAACTGATAGCACAGGCACAATGGACTTGTTATCACTCGCTCGCTTATGACGCCATACTTAGAAGGCACGTGGTAGCGGGTAGCCAGCCGATAAGTTTATAAAGCACCCGGGCAGTTAGCGAAACAATCAACATTTGACTCTTATATAAAATTCTGAAAATTGAAAAATAACACCTGGACAAAAGAATCGAACCCAAGACCTTGTCACGGGACGATTCCTGGATAGCTCAGTGGTTAGAGCATTAGCGTACTAAGCTAAAGGTCCCGGGCTCGATTCCCGTGTCCAGGTGTCATTTTTCAATTTTTAGAATATATTTATGCGAGTAAATCCTCACTAAAACAAATATAATAGCTTTGGCTATTTTACTCTTATATAAATAAAAGCCACTCAACGCTTGTCTGACCATGTGAGCGAGATTAATGTTTTCCCTCTTATGTAAGCGAGATATAGAAACGCTAGCTCTCCCTTGTAAGTGAGCTATGCAAACCGGCCAAAACTTTGCCTTCCTTGTATTATTATTATTATTATTATTATTATTATCACCGCGTCTTACTACCCGTTCGGGTTATACGCACTTACGCTAATGTGTAATGGAGCTAATGTGTAATGGTAGGGTGATTGTGAGATGAAATGGAGGACCTACAGTTTAACGTGTAATCCGAACCACGGTAGAGGCCTGGCATTCCCTACATTCACAAGATGTCTTGTCAGAGGTGAAGGAGGGGTTTGGTATAATCAGATAAATCTGTGCCGGGACCGAGGATCGAAACCTGAACCCCCAGCACAGAAGTCTGACACCTTACCCCTAGACCGCCTTCCTTGTAAACAAGCTATAGAGGCCGGTCAACGCTTGCCTTCCCTTGTGAGCTATAGAGGTCGGTTACCTCTTGAACTCCGTCAGTTAATTAATTACTTAAATACTAATTTCAAACACTTATATTTCACGCTAATATAGTTAAATATTTTGTTCCCGACAGGTTGGTGCACGGGAAAAAGGTACCAACCTCATCTAGTGTTTCAATGACGAGAAGGTCTGTGTTTTAAATTCCTGACGGGTGTACTTGATGAATTTTTCCTAGATAATTTCCTAACATGCTTTCATGCTAATTCGGATAAAAATTCTATAAATTCTACCTTCCTTGTCCTCATACTAATAGAGTATGCAGGTAGCACGGATATGTAATAAGACTTAGATCACTTGAGGTGGAAAAAAACACACATAAGAAACACCGGACTAATTATATACTATAAAATGTGTGTTACAGCAGAGCTATAAACTCTAATAATAACCATCCAGATAAAGATCTCGTCATTGCGTCCTCTTTGATCAGCGGCCTCCAATTATTTCCCCCGGTGGGTTCTCGGTCATTGAAAGGCAGTAGAGAGCCAGCCTCGTGCCGTTCCGCTAGCCGTCATTCCACCGTGGCCAAACTCGTGGCAATGTCAACTTCTCTTCAGCCGTGATGCGTCCACAGTTCGCGATCACGAGCCTCGCTAAGCCTGGGTCACAATAATCATATAACAATACCAAGTTAACTAGCCCTACTGTGACGGTGTCAACTTTCTTCAGGTGTGATGAGTCCTCCGTTCGCGATCACGAGACTGCTAAGTCTGGATCACAATAATCATATTACTATATCAAGTTAACTAGCCCTTTTGTGGCAATGTCAACTTATCTTCAGCCGTGATGCGTCCTCCGTTCGCGATCACGAGCCTCGCTAAGCCTGGATCACAATAATCATATTACTATACCCTTATTTTGGTTGGAAGAACAGTAAATAAAATTCGAATCAAGTTAACTAGCCCTGTGACGGTGTCAACTTCTCTTCTTCAGCCGTGATGAGTCCTCAGTTCACGATCACGATACTTGCTAAGTCTGGATCACAATTATATCAATATAGCAAGCTAACTAGCCCTTATGTGGCAATTGACACCTTCTCTTCAAGCGTGATGCGTCCACAGTTCGCAATCACGAGACTGCTAAGTCTGGGTCACAATTATATCAATATAGCAAGCTAACTAGTCCTTATGTGGCAATTGATACCTTCTCTTCAAGCGTGATGCGTCCACAGTTCGCAATCACGAGACTGCTAAGTCTGGGTCATATTATTACATTATTATTATTATCATCATCATTATTATTATTATAGTATGTAAGTGTTGTTTGGAATTTCATCCCCCTAACTGACTCTTTCAGGTTAGAAAACGTTCAAAGAAAATTTGCCGCCGCGTTCTATGATAAAATCTTTACTAACAGGATTTATTATTATTATGACAGAATTCGAAACCTCCTAGGGCTCCAAACTCTCTTTTCGCGTGGACTTCATTGTGATATCCTTTTTGTTTTTTAAAATTTTCAATAGCAACATTTCTTGCAAATTTGCACTATATCATGTAGGTGTTCATATCCCTTCTCGGGCTTCTCGTAATCCAAAATTATTTTTTCTCAATAGCTCTTATAAGGTGAGCCATTTAGGCTATTGTATCCATAGCACCAATTCTATATCTGTCTAATTCGACTTCTATCATCAAAGAAAAGCCAAACTCGGAGAGTTATTTAAGGAACTCCCATATTAATAATTTATCTTTTGCATATTGTTATATTGTTAATGCTTTTAAAATATGGATGCTTTACTACTCTTTAGTTATTTGTTATTATTATTTTTTATTCCTATCATTATTATTTACTATTTTTATTGTAACTATTCATCAGTATATATAATTAGTTAACTATTATTGTTTATCTTATTTTCTCGTGTAATTATATGTATTTGTAAGGTACTTTTGTACTATTAAGAGCTGGCCTTTTATAGGTTTTATGACTGTTGGTCAGTACTATAATAAAAGAAAATGAGATTATTAGTGATAATAAATAATAAATGAAAATATAAACTTAAGATCTTCTTAAAAAATGTATACATTATTCAAAAATCTGTATCATAATGTTTGAGTGTTACGAAATAAATTCGATTCATTACTTTTGGCCCACCCGCTCCAGTGGTCACGCGGACTAAGGCATCAATCTAGCAAAATAATTAATTGCCAGTCACTGGGAGTCCAAGGTTCGAATATTGGATTCGGTGCACTGAGAACCGGTATTTAAAAGCCTTGATGTTGAGCATACAAAAAAGAAACTCGAACCTAATCAAGTTAAATATGATAGCCAAAGACACGGAAAGTGAACCTGGTACCTTTGGATTCCCGTGCCAATGGTTTACCAGTGATACACTCTGGTTCGTCTCAATACTTGATTAACAAGAAGTGACCCGCTTTGATGATCACTTGGTATTACGCGCTTCTCTCGTGTTATACTAGACTACTGAAGACGGGGAGATCGGGGTTCGATCCCATTAGAGTACACTGGGGAGCGGGGTGTCCTAAATGATTTCCCACTATCCATTTACGCAACTGCGTACACATTAGTGTAATTTGTACATAGGCGTATTACCCGAATGGGTAGTAGGCTAGGACGGGGTGATAAAAAAAAAAGAATTGAAGAGAGGTCCCGAAAGTGAGAAGATCTTTGATGACAACCACTCAGCTCAGCCCCCCTAAATACAACTAATACCTTGTTAAATTAAAATTCACCTTTTCAGTACAATAAATTAAATTTCGTTATTATTGTGTCGTAAATTATTATATCACCAAAAACATCTATAATTTATTTTAAATACAACGCAAGCAATCCTCTTGGATCACAGAGTAGTTCAAAGTAATGTACCGGCTGCAGCACAATTTTTTCGCAGCCTGAGATGGCACTAATTACACTATTCAAACTTATTATTATTAGCACCGCATCTTAATACGCACTTACGCTAATGTGTAATGGTGGGGTGATTGTGAGATGAAATAGAGGACCTACAGTTTAACGTGGGATCCGAACCACGGTGGAGATTCCCCACATTCACAAGGTGTGATTAATACACGTCTTGTCAGAGGTGAAGGAAGGGTTTGGAAATCAAACAAATCTGTGCCGGGACAGAGGATTGAACCCCGGACCCCCAGCACAGAAGTCCGACACCTTACCCCTAGACCACCAGGTCACCAACGAACTTATTAATTTAAGGAACAACCAGTTAACGTTTTTCACCCCCACCTCCCCCCACGATAGCTCCCGAAATTGAATCCTGGATACGTAGGATACCAAACACAGCACTTACATCGCCTATAATGTACACAGAGCTTTCCCTGAAAGGTAACAAGTCTTACCTTGACGGATTACACTATGACCCTACTTTATAAGCTATATCATGGTGAAATATTGCAAGGTAACCTTTCAGGATAGATAAAAGATCCCGGAGAACATCGAAATCGCACAAGGGGGAGAAGAAACCTCATATCGAAAGGCGCGCCTAGGCCTTGTATTATAAGAGCACAGGGAAAATAAACCTGCATAACGTGGCATGTATTGCACTTCCTTTTAGAGGAGGTTTTCCCATGTCCCTATGAGATGAGATTATAGTGAATACTACGGGGTGGAACCAATTGATATTTTACCTTAACTTAAGCCTAATTAACCAAACCATGTTGACCATGGAAATTATCCCCCTTTAGAGAAAAATAGCCCGAGTACCAGCAGAGAATCAAACCCCGAGACCTCTAGGTCAGCAGTCAAAAGCTCTGACCTTTATCCCACGACAACGGTTAGGGTATATTTAAATATATGAACACCATGTTAGTAACTTTTATAACTGAGAGAAAAAAAGTTCCTTCCTAACGAAATTAGACTGTAGGCCTACTTACCTCTCCAATGCTGCTGCGCCTGCGCACCCTGAATGATGGCAGTCACCGACATCATCGGCTTCTCCTTCTTCAGCATGATCATCGGGGGAGAGAGAAACATCTATATCGCACACGAGTCTTCACCCGCACATCAAAACAATAACAGCTCACACTCACAATGACTTAAGGATGATTCACACTCCACACCCACGGAGGATTCAGACAATGTCCCTCTTATAAACACGAATCTGCAAGCCGTTTCCTTAACGTACTTTAGGTATTCTAGAGGCAAAAGAAAGGACACAATTTATGCCAGTCTTCTTAAACTTAAAGGTGGATTCACAGATAAACTTCTAGGTCGCAAACGAGCACGTCATTCGTAGGATAAAAACCCTTTAATGTGAATATTAAAAAAAAAAAAAGTTACCCAAACGTTTCATAGCACACAAAAATTCGATAGTTCACTACAGGTGGGTTCACACGATAAATCTAACTTAAGGTAGTTTCACGCAAAGAGATTCAATCGCCAAGGGTGAGTTCACACCGCGATCTACGGGCTCAACAGCTACTGAAGTCTGGACTCCCGGGAACACGGCACGCGCGAACAAGCGGCTGGGGACACAGAACACACTGTAGAGTGACCGTACGCAGGAGGTCGGCAGTGAACCCCGGTCCCTTCGCAACAGAACGCGCAAGAAAGAATCCCCTCTGCTCCACCTGCGGCCCCTGACTTTGCGCGCCCGCTCACCTTGACAACTTCCTAGCTCCGACGACCGCCGGAACATTTCGAGGTTGAGACGAAGGGGGGGATAGAAAAAAAAAATCGCAAACACCTTTCAAATATGAAATCGTGCACAGCGGTTCCACTGGTGTGTCCCTTCCGCGAGGCCCGAGAACAACCCACAGAATGTTCGGCAAGGCCTCAAAGTAATTTGTTTGTCAAGGGAACAAACGAGGGTATAGTAACTGTCGCAGTACAGAGATACGAAATGGTTTTACAATCCAATTTTAATACTAAGGGACCCACTTCAGTGGCCACGTGGTCTAAGGCGCTACTCTCCCAATAGACTATACTGTCAATGGCGAGGATATTGTGGCTCGATCACGGTAGTTTTTTTCCCTATACTGAATTTCCACTCTCTCTCTACGCATATGTGGATACACTTCCTATAAATTCAAACTTCCTCATATATATATAACGCTACCGAGGCGGTTATATATATATACACACACACCCGCCTCGGTGGCGCAGTTGGCTAACGCGCTAGTCGTGTCGAGTTCGACTGCTGAGGACGGGGAGATCGAGTTTCCAATCTCGGTCGGGTGAACTGGGGGTTGTTTTTACTCAATGGTTTTCCACTATCCCTCCTCGCAAATGCGGGTTCACTTCCTCTAATTTAACCTTCCCAATTCCCAATCTATTAGCGTAATTAGTACTTAGAGCGTATAACCCGAACGGGTAGTAAGACGCGGTGCTAAAAAATATATAAAATAAAACCTGGCAGATAGAAAAGTTACTAGTATTTACATATCCATACTTGTAAGTTATGTGATCCGCCTCGATGGCGTAGTTGGATAACGCGCTAGTTTCGTGTTGAGCTCGACTACCGAGGACTGGGAGATCGAGGTTCGAATCTCACTCGGGTTAACTGGGGGGTGGTTTTTCCTAAATGTTTTTCCACTCTCCCTCCCTCACTTCCTGTGTATTCAACCTTCCCAATTCCTAGCCCATTAACGTAATTAGTACTTAGTCGTATAACTCTAACGGATAGTAAGACAAGGTGCTAAATAATAATAATTTAAGTTTTACCACTCGTTCGGGTTATAGGCCGATGTATTAATTAATTGCACCACCCTCAGTGCACCCGACCGGGATCGAACCCCGATCTCCCCGTCTTCGGCAGGCTAGTCTAGCACGAAAATAGCTAATTAGACCACCGAAGCGGGTGTCACACTCAGCTTAAGTGTAAACACGGCTTAGTTAGAGCGCAACTACACGAAAGTAGATTTATTAACGGTTTGAAATGTCAAAGAAGTGTTTTCTTATGGAAAACAGACTATACGAGTAGATCTGATGACGGTGCATATATACAAAATTATACCTCTTTACACGAAGGCTTAAATTTAATTTTGGTCCAGTAATCAAACACAAACACGTTAAAATTAAGAAGTGGAAGTAAATAAAGTAGGAAATACACAAACCTAATGAATTAATGCTTTACCATCTTTAAACTCTATAAATAAATTGACCATCCCACACAGAAGCTGATTCGGTAACTTTCCTGCCTACTAAGCTAGTCCCGGGTTCCATTTCGGGTTTGGCCGAAAAATTTATCATTGATGATATGTAAATTTTCCCTTTCGCATTGATAAATTAACGACCGGGGGCTGGATGTTTTGTCTGTTCTAGATTTAAGTTGGTTTTTAAGCCGTGTGCTGATATAATAAGGCGGTTCAGAAGGTTCACTTTAAATACCTCAAATAGTTATACTTTCAAATAATGAATTAATTAATTTGGATATGATAGATGTACAGAAGGATTTTGGTAGGAAGAACACTTTAGAATAATGTATAGAAAACAATTTTTGTTTTGCTGTCAACGTTGATAAGATTGTACTTTAACATTAATATTATTTTAAAAGTTTCCATATTTGCTATCAAAATTGACAGCTGCAGATAACATGTCTTGAAGTTGTTTTTAATTTAGTCATCGCATCTTACTACCTGTTAGTGATATACGCAGATGCATTATTATGACTTAAGTTAACAATGTGTTGGTGGCTTTTGCAACTGTAAGAAAGTGTTCTTCCTATCCAAATAGGGCTATACATATGCCTATTATTTGTTTCATAGAGATTCAACAACAAGCTAGGATTCATAGTAGTTGTAGTTGGGACTACAAAGACCATGAGCTCCGAACAACTTGGACAGTAAAAATTAGCTCCAAATTTGTTAAATCCCTTAGCCCCACATGACGCTTAAAACGGTTGAATGAACCAAGAATCGAAGCAAGGTCTCTCAGAAACAAGGAGATCGTCCCTCTAAAAAAAAAAATTAAAAAAATACACTTTGATCATCACGATTACAACCGAGGTGTTCTAACACAAAGGTATAAGACACTGTCCAAAATAATGTTTGAGGATGCGCACAGACCCAAAAAACCAGAAACATTTTTACAAAAATATATGCGTACACACAAGTTTCAAGGTCAAAAGTGTTAAGCTAATTTTCACGTCCAAGGCGTCTTGGGAGCGGCCACTCTCAATGGTTCACACTAAGCCACAGGAGAAACCAAAATTATCTAATTGGACCTAACGTAGCGTTTCCGAAAGAAAGAAGGAGCAAGGGAGGACGGGGGGGCGTAGGGGTGTGAAGAAGCTGGAAGAAAGAGCCTCTCCGCGGCTACCTGCGTCACTAATCCGTCTCATTGTCGCACCTTCTTACTACGAAGAAACGTAATTTCACAGCACTCTGCGCCTATTGTAAATTATTGTGATATTATAAAGAACTGATCTATTATACAACAAATCTGTACCAAAGTCCCACGATATATTCCATAAAAAAAGAGGCATCAAACTACTAATTTTCTAATTAAATAAAACAACCGACAGTACAATATTATATATATATATATATATATATTATATATATATATATATATAAAAAAGTTAGGGCGTCGGCTACTTGAAGTGAAATATTCTCACACTGTTGTATTTGCTTTGGGAATGGCAGTTATGAAGTTTCAAAAAGCCTAAAACAATCCTCGATTATCTTGAAACTTTATGTTGTGATCCTATTATTATTATTTGAGGCATTTAACGTGCACTTTCTGAACTGATTGATTATATAAGTACACGCCTTAAACTATCTTAAATCTATAACAGACACAGCACCTAGACCTCCAGCCGTTAATTCATCACTTTGAAACGGGAAACCCCAATGCCACTAATCATATTTCAGCCTTATGGGAAATCGAGCCCGGGACTCTTTATCTCAGTAGGCAAACAGTTATCCATCATATGCTCATTAGTACAGTTGTCATTGTACCATTGGCAGCATAAAGCCCTCCCGAGTCGAAGGTGGATGCGTTATCTAATAACTCGTGATCTTAATCGATCACAAATAATTGTAACTGACCAATTTCCATGCGTTCATCACAGACTGTGCCTTAAAATATAAGTGAAGAATGACTCTGGGCACGGGACGATTCCTGGATAGCTCAGTGGTTAGAGCATTGGCGTACTAATCCAAAGATCCCGTGTTCAGGTGTCATATTTAAATTTGAATTAATTACTTTATCGTTAGAAAGAGGCTAGATATATGTTTCTCAATAATCACTTTAATTTCAGGGCTGTAACATTTCGCGTAAAACATAGTTGAACATGTAAGCCTAAACTTTCTGTTTCTCGGCTAAAAACACGAATTTTACTACAGTGGACTACTTTAAAAAAACTTCGTGGGTTACCAGTTGGGAGCCCCTAATTTAGAAGATTATTAAACTTGAAATGTTATGATTTAAATCAATAGGGCATGCGCGACAAATTCGTTTGATAATAGGGGCCACATTCAAGATTGAAAATGACAAAGCGGGCTAAATTTGTGCAAACTAGCTACTGTCACAATTTAAATGTATAAAATAACACTCAATTTTATAATCCTTACAATAACATTTTTTTTTAACGCTACCATCTATTTTTACAATAAATATGAAACCCTCCATTTGCAACAACGATGTTTCTAAGCTTCAAACTTTGTGTTGAAGTAACTTTAATGATAGGTAAATACCCGTCCCTATCCGTGAGCTTTTGGGTGTTTATTCATTTTCATAAGAGAAGCTAACTGTTCACATACGTAAGTTCTACCAACATGGCACATATTATTTGCTGCGCGAATTGAACAGTTTTTTGGTAATCAAAGAGTAAAACTTTAGTGCACTAACCTCACTTTCTAGATTATCCTAAATAATGCCCAGTTCCCAAATGCCATAATCACAAATTATGTTTTTCTACGATGTCTAATTTTTATAATAATAAGAATCGGGCCACATTGTATGTTGGTCCACCTAAAGGTCCGCGGGCCGCACAGGATCATGGATGGTGCCACACGAGTTCCGCAAGTTTGACATTCCTGCAAGGACATGTTGATACCTTTCTCCTCCATTCCGGCGAGAACCATATTTTAAAATAACAAACAACTTGTTAAATAACGCGTTATTTCTGGATATATGTAACGCGTTTCAGCACACTGGTGAACTTCATTAGAACTTTCAGGCGATTGTAAATCTACGAGGGTTTAATATATTAATTGATCCCATTGCAGCATATAACCCGAACGGTTAGTAAGACGCGGTGCAAAATAATAATAATAAAAAAAATATCCCATTGAAGTAGTGGTGGCTGGGAGGTCTAAGGCGTTAGATTTGCATTTGACTTCTGTTGACAGGGAGGTCGGGGTTCAAATCCCGCTAGGGTGCAACGAGGGTGATTTTATTCATATAATTTTACTACCTTCTCTCCATCCCTACGCGGGTGCATTTTCTCTAAGACAACCATTCTTAACCGGGGGGGGCCTCGAAAAAATAATTTAAGATGTTAGTTTCTTATTACTGACGCCAATTATCTTAAGCTTTACGTTTTGGAAGAAAGAATTCGATGATCGTAAGTATGCAATTACAGTAGACTCTCGATTTTTTGGGGTAATGGAGGGGAGGGGAAGCAGGGATAATAGAAATAACGGATAGTACTAATAATCCCCTTCTGTTTATCATCGCCATTCAAAATTTGCTGCTCTTTGTTTCTATTTATTTATGTGAAAAGGGATTTTCCACATAGCAGCGAGATCAACTCCTGTATGCGAATAGCATTAAATAATACAATTGAAACCAAAATAGACCAATTAGTAGAAAATGTTCAATAGCAGATGTTCCATTGAATACATTTAGATAAGTTAATTTCTATTTTTATTAAATCGGCTTGTTATTATAATCGGTAAATAAATCCACTATTTTAGAATAAACCTTAATGTTTAATATTTTAATAAAAACTAGAGGACTGCGAAAATATTATATGATATTTAGGGGGCCGCTTGTAATAAAAGGTTAAGAACCACTGCTATAAAGAGACTTTTCTCAATCCGAGCCCTTTGATCATGATTAGTAAACCTCACGCTAATCAAACTAAAAAAGTATAAGACATGTTTTTAGCATCGCGTCTTATTACCTGTTCGGGTTATACACACTAAAGAAATACTTATTCTCCATATGCCTACGCATAGTTAATTTTAGTTTACGGGTGACCTGGCGGTCTAGGAGTAAGGTGTCAGACTTTAGTGCTGGCGGCCGGGGTTCAATCCTCGGTCCCGGCATAGATTTATCTGATTACCAAACCCTTCCTTCACCTTTGACAAGACATCTTGGGAATGTGGGGAATGCCAGGCCTCCACCGTGGTTCGGATTCCACGTTAAACTGTAGGTCCTCCATCTCATCTCATAACCACCCTACCATAACACATTAGCGTAAGTGCGTATAACCCGAACGGGTAGTAAGACGCGGTGCTGCTAATAATAATAATAATAATAATTTTAGTTTACGTCTACTGGTTATTGGCAATTCTAATCCTTTTAGAGCAATACAACAGGATTAATAGGATGTATATTAAGAAAATTCACGAGAGTTCACATGTTCGCATATAGTTTATGAGCAGGATGTAAATTAAGAAATTGCACAAGCGTTCGCATGGTGAGACTAGGATAAAACATTTAAAGAAGAAGACGTGATCCTAAAAGTATGAGGATCCCGGTTGTGAACACAATTGACCGCAAAGGTGGCCTAATTTGTTATAACGCTCTCTAAGAGACGCAGTTATTCTCTCGTAGATCCAGTTATGTTGTGCAATTTAATTATTGAAGTCATCCGCTTCGGTCTAAGGCGCTACTCTCACAAAACACTATACTATCGATGACGGGGAGATCGAGGTTCGAATCTCAATCGGGTGTACGTAAGGTGTTTTTTTTCCCAAAATGATTTTCCACTTTCCTTTCACACAGATTAGGGTACACTTCCTTTAAATATAACCTTCCTAATCCCTAAAACCACTAGCGTAATTATTATTATTATTAGCACCGCGTCTTACTACCCGTTCGGGTTATACGCACTTACGCTAATGTGTAATGGTAGGGTGATTGTGAAATGAAATGGAGGACTTACAGTTTAACGTGGAATCCGAACCACGGTGGAGGCCTGGCATTCCCCACATTCACAAGATGTCTTGTCAGAGGTGAAGGAAGGGTTTGGCAATCAGATAAATCTTTGCCGGGACCGAGGATTGAACCCCGGCCGCCAGCATAGAAGTCTGACACCTTACCCCTAGACCGCCAGGTCACCCCTACTAGCGTAATTAATTCATAAGCATATAAGCCGAACAGTAGTAAGACGCGGTGCTAAAAAAACAACTGTTAAAGTCATGTTGTACTAGATTGTCTGTAAGTCAAGTAATGGATTCCAGAGTGCACGCGGAGCATATTGAATGTAGTCCAATGCTGACCAAACCTCCTTTAGAGTGAAGAGATGCTAATTATCCCTACTTAAAGGATCTGCTCCACGCTAATTGGTCAACTAAAGAGGACATAACTAAGGGGAAGCCGACACATTACAAATTGGCGATTGATGTAGTTTTTCGGATACAATTAACACAGAAGACCAGCTCTTCACTTGTCTTTTAAGAGTTCAAGTAACGCAATTAAATCAACTTTTTTTTATCATGTGCGGAGATCGATGCCGTTAAATGGGACTAAAAAAACCGCTTCATCTTTTAAAAAAAAGTATGTACAGCGTGTCGACACTCTTATGTACTAAATCATCTACGGAGACACAAACAAGACTGAAAGATGTGAACTAGAGATGACATCTGGAGTGAAGTTGCGTTCACAGAGACCCATGGCAGCATTTAAGACGGCTTTAAAATACTTGAAGGTTTAGGGGGAAAATATAAATTAAAAACTCTAAAGCTCACCTATGCACGCATATATATAAAACTAGCCGTGCTGATCAAAAGCATATTATTTACTAAGTACGTTAATGTGTCATAGACAAAGAGGGTAGAATTTAAAGGTGTACCTGCATTTGCATGAAGAGGCTAAGACAATTTAAGAAAGAACACCGTCAGCACACCCAACCAGGATTCGAACCCAGACCTCCCTGTTATCGGTATTACGGTCTAATCCGAGTGACGAACTAGATCATGCGGCCACCGAGGCGGGCTACTATATTATTACAATTGTTTACTCCCCGTTCAGTTCATATACCTTCCATATTTATTGAGGTTATACATTGGTAAAACCTCAATAAATACGTTAAAATTACTTTATATAACTAGTAAAGTTTTAGAGAAGATCCCTAAGATTGTTAAATTTAAACAAGAGTGTGTTAATCAAGCGCGCACAGATGGTTCACTAACAACCAACATGTATATCCGCTTCAGTGGCCGAACGGTCCAAGGCGTCACTTTAGTGTTGAACTGGCCTACTGATGACTGGGAGATCTAAGTTCAAATCCAGGTCGTATTTACTGAGTGATTGTTTTAATGGTTTCTCACTCTTCTTACACGCAAATTCAAGTATATTATCTCTATAAAGTTTCTTTCCAAATCCCTACCTAATGAGACTAATTATATCTGCGTATAGTTTGATCAAGTACTAAGACGCTACGATAAAAAGATATACAGGGTGGGTCGGAAACAATTAGACGATCAATGCTGAGGAAAGTGATGGACAACGTACTGAGGTTTGTCTGACATCCGGTAGAGCTCACCTGAGGGACGTTATATTCAAAAAGTGATAAAAGTATTGTTTGTAGTTTCCTTTTATTTATCTAATGAATATTAACTTTAAATTAAATTGTTAGTTCTAAAGTTACTATTTGTCTAACTGTTCAAAACAATCCAAAGTCCAGTTTTACCACCCTAAGTAAAAAAAAAACCTCTCCAATCTGCCCTTGAACAATACAAATACAAACGCAAACGGAAAGGGGGGAGGGGGACGGATGATATATGTTGGGTGTCACAGTTTGAGGTGACAGGCCGTCATGACGGCACCTCGCGACTCAAGGACAAAGACGATCAGTCGCGAGCACGCACCTGTTTCTCACACTCCCGTTTCAGTTTAACACGACTGAAAAAGACAAATTAAAATGTATTTCACTCCGTGCTTTGCGTCTCACTTTTTGCCCGGACTTTCCGCATAGTTACACTAAAGTTTGATTCACAAGTTAGCAGAAACGTGCGATGAAGACCTATGATACTTTGAAACACAAACTAGAAACGGATTATTTCCGACATATTTTAGTTTCTAGTGGCTAAACTAAAGTTCTTTCACCGTAGGAATTGTTTTCTGAAAGGCCTTTTTTCCCTTCCAGAAATCTATTATATAATAGGATATTGATAGGAAAAAAGACCCGTCAGAGAGTAATTCCTACCGTGAATGAAGTATACTCTTTAAGATTAATACCAAAATGGATGCTTTCGAATTATTTTATTGTATTTAGAAACAAATCTTTATATCACCGCGTCTTACTATCCGTTCGGGTTATACATTTATGTAATAATTACGCTAATGGGTTAGGGATGAGTAAGATTGAATCTAGATTAAGTGTACTCACATATGCGTGGAGAGAGAGGGAGCGAGATATATAAGGAAATTATTCAGGGGAGAAACTTCTCAGTACACCTGACCGGGATTCGAAACACGATCTCCCAATAATCGCCAATCCAGTCTATTGTGAGTGACGCCTTAGACCATGCAGCCACCGAGGCGGGTAAGCCATTAGTTATTCGGTCAAGGTTAAAAGTTAGTGAAAACATATAGTAAAAGGTTATTGCATTTTAAATTCTTTAATAAGAGTAATAATTTAATAAATTTTTCATATATTGATTTGATTCTATTTAACTAGTGTTTGTAAACTTTAATATGACCGAGGATGGAGTCATAAAGAGAGGGAAAAAACCTCCATGGTGTCAGCCTGCAATCGAGATGGAGTCATATTGGTTGAAATTACGTTCACCGACATTTGATTGTAGACAGTCTTTGTTTAAACATGAAAAACATGAAACAAACACATCACGTCTCTCGAGTGTGCGTCCGACAGACGGTTCCAACTGAATGTAGACGAGCCATGAAGCAAACTGATGTCGCGCAGAAAAAAAGAAAAGCTAAAGTTATTTCAAGTCGCGGCGGCCCAAAAACTACGATGTGGCTGAAACTCTTGTGATTGTTTTGGAGTCGTCACGTGATAACGTTTACGCTCTACTCTTATTTTTCGACGGACGTATGAATCCACAAGTAACACGGTTGACGCTATTTCAGGATTTTTCTGATGGGATTCCCATTTTTCCAAACAAAGAGTCGACTAAGAGGAATGGAATTTCCTCTTTCACAAAATTGAGGAATATGAAGTAAAGTCATTGGTGTTTAGAACAGTATGATGTGACCTTGATGTGGAAATACATGCAGTTTTTACGCAACTCAAATGTATGGCATGACATGTATTTGAATCAGGGTGATTAAATCTTTAGTTGTCCGACAACTTGTCTGCCTGCTGAGCTAAGGGTCATGGGTTCGATTCTTGACAAGGTCAAAAACAGGCACGCTCAGCACTAACCACAATAAAAGAGGAAAAGTTGGAGTGACCAAAAAAGAACGAAGTAAATACTTTTTTTAGACACCGCGTCAGTGGATACGCCAAGAGTCTTGGATAATGTAATCTTGAGATAATATCCTGCTACACTCCTTCATAGTCTCACTCATCAAACTAATGCTAGCTGGGGATACAGAATTTGATGGAATTATTGACGAGTTTAAAAAAACTGTATCCTTCAGCCTGCGATTGATATTTTAATTTATAGTGTATGTTTTTCAAAGAATAATGTTGTAAAATAAAACATTGATTTTTTGTTTTAAAGTGTTGTAAGTTGTTAAAAGAAAATTTAAAAAGATTCCTCGAGGGAGGGGTAACTATCCCACCCCTTTCATGTTCCAACTGGCACCCTCATCAGCCCCACCCTGCGCACGCTAAAGCCAGAAAATGTATCAATGGTGAAATTTGAGTTCCATCCTGCCTCTCCGACCAATTTCACAGTGATAAATCAACAGCTGGATGTTGTGTCTGTTCTAGAATTAAGATTCGGATGGACACCTACTATATAAGAACGATAAAGTTGTGCCGGCTATTGCTTAAAAAATATGCATAGTAACAACAT
>CABEEJ010008152.1:0-25680 GCA_901482245.1 Timema douglasi
TGCCTGTATTAAAATATATTGATATGTGCACTATATTACACTAAATCAGTAACGTTTCAAAACGAAAAATAAGTACTTTTAATTATATTTAAAATATTGTTTCGGTTGGATAAAGAGAAATTATTTAAAAAAATGAAATAGTATGAGAAAACTTTAGTTTACGTTATTTTAAAGGTAATGTATAACAGGTAATTAAAGATCTTTACATTTATAACAAAACTTTGATCTTTTACAAGTGTTGGCAACCCAAAACCTAAACATATGATTTTCGAACTGTCATCCAGATAAAAACCCTTCGTGAATGGAATATATGTTTACTGTATTCTTCTACTGAGGCCCTGAGACGTAAAGGTTGACAATAATTAACACTGCTTTGTATTGTAACTAATATTGGAAAATGCCTTGTTTTCAACCTGAACTATCTACGAATTTATAATTAATGCCATCATATGTGTATTTTATATAAAAACAAATGTATTACTATCACATAATTTAAGAATAAACAGAGAGATAAAAACGTGTATACTTTCTCAACTAATATACATTTCAAGATCTTTAAAATCAATCAATAAATTATACTCTAATATATATGAAAATATTTAAATGACTTTATAAGTAAAACATTCCATGGTATATTCTTTAATAAAAATTGTAAACACATTTTAGAAAAACTTAAACTTTTCAAAAACAGTTCTCAATAATATACTTTTATATGAATGATTTCTAGACAAAAACTCCCCGGATATTTTTTTAATTATCTAAAACCATTTCAAAATGATTTTTCAAATAAAAAAGATTAGTGAGCAAAATATGCATACCCTAAAATCAATTTTACCTTAATAAAGTAAACACTACTATTCATAATGTAAAACGTTCCCGATATATACAATTTGAACAAAATCGTGCTAGCCATTCCCAAAACATTAAGAATTTTAAAATTTCAGTCATCAGTAAAATAAACTTAATCTCATACCTATAATCACAATCACGAGTTTGCCCTGAGTTATGATCAGACAATATCTAAATATTAAGTTTGAACGGAATACATTAAATCGTTTTAGTTGTATTTCCAGTCAAAGATAAGACAGGTAAAAAATAGAGATAGACATAAACAATTGTAAGTGCCTTTTTTTAGTTTTAGGGAAGAAAAAACGTAATGCTCCACCATAATCTTGTGGTCATATTTTCCCCACAGGTACAATAATTTTTATATATGAGAAAGTACAATTATTGTATTTACGTAGTAATAAAACTGGAAATTTTCTGTGTCATTATAGTATATTATTAATTTTTTGTTAAACAAAATTACTTAATGTTTATATTATTTAGTCTATTCATAAAAGTTCCTCCATACATCTGTTAAGTGCCTCATCATGTTTTCTGTCTACTCTAATCACTAATGAAACTGTTTGAAAAATAAGAAATTGTATAGTTCTTTCAGTTAATAATACAAACGTGACCAGTTGACCCTAGTTAGAACATTATTCTGCATCTTCATTCTACCTCAAAGAGTCATTATTAATGTCTTTTTTTGAAAATATTGTACTAGTAAGATTGAAAGGGAGAGTCTCTTGCCTTGATAAGACTGTACTAGTAAAAGCGAAAGGGAGAGTCTCTTGCTTTGATAAGACTGTATTAGTAAGAGTGAGAGGGAGAGAGAGTCTTGCCTTGAAATATGACATGATGTGTTTTAAGGATAGAGGTTAAGAAGACGCCCGTAAGAGTGGGTGAGGAGATAAAGGAGAGTAGAGGGGTAAATCCACGGAACAACGAGTAAGGGATTGTTCTGGTTAGTCCCCTGCGTGCTAATACGGTTGGCTTTAAATAAAATACTTATACCAGTGAGTATGTGGCCCAAGGTATCAGGCTGGCTGTGAACAAAGAGGTCTGAGCTCGGATCCCTACACGGGTTCATTGGCTTTTTTTTTTTTACCACGATACAAATGGTCATCATCATGCAAATGCTGGTCCCCATTTCTTAAGACACTCTACTCATTCTTAACGTATATTATGTTGTTTGGTACCCTTGGTGCTAAAACATTTTTTTTAAATAGCTAAATTAAAAAACACTTATTTTTATAGAAAATAAAGCTTTATCGACTTTATAGACTTTCCACTACTAATACATATTACCTTGTACACTCCGCCTACCATGGAATATAGAAAGCCTGCCTTATAACTGGTCTCACTATGGTACAGCTTATAAGATAGGACCAAAGTTTAATACGTCAAGGTAAAACTGCTATCTTTAGGATACATAGATCTATCCACAATGGTTGTCGACTATTGAGACTCTGAGGAAAGTATGTCATACATATGAACATGGCTTACAAATGTTTAACTAAATAATTTACAACGCCTTTTATAAACAGTTGTCTTTTTTATCAAACAAAAATAGACGGGTGCACACGAATTGCGGAGTAGAGTATACCTGGCAGCCGGTGCGCACGAATTGCAGAACAACCTGTAATCCCATTCAACTCATAATCTCTAACCTAACATAACCGAGATTAAACTAAAATAACCTAACCCAACCTAACCAAGCCTAGCCTAACCTTACCAGACCTTCATTTTCCATTCTGAACAAAATTATTATGAATTTAATTTTTACTCTGCAGTTCAAGCTCGGATAGGTTGTTCCGCATTTCGTGTGCACTGAAATAGACACCCCCAGGAACATATTAAGTTGATATATTTAGATTTGTTGACATCCTTCAGAATAATATATTTAAATATCAACTTTATTTAAGTTATTACAAACAACAATCAAAACTTCAACGGCTTCTAGATTTTGCCAACTTATTAATTTCTGACGTCAATGTATAGCTTAGCTGTAGTTTAGTGTGTAAAAGATGCTATCATCTATTCTTGCTAATAAAATTTTAGAAAATACTTTAGGAGAATTATTATTAGGTAAGTCTATGATAAATTGTCTGAAGAGAGGAAGGAAAGAATTTACTGTTTTTAAAATGTCTGTCAATTTACTACTAAGATATCAGTAAAAATACCAATAAAATATTAATACACCATCAGGAATTTTAAATAATGCAAACTTGTTATGAAAAATCAAGTTTTTTACTTATTAAATTCGTATAACCTTTATATTGTTATCTTAATTATTCTTGTCATACAGTAAATACATTCCTGAATGAACTTAGGTATGCGCTCTCAATTCTATACTACTGAGTCATCCTGTTTACTGTCATAGCTAGGGCTATACTTCACTAGTTTTTTTAGTTTTATTGTGCTTATATAATTTATTTGAAGTATTTGCCGATTATCTATAGGGAGAACCCACATTTCACCAAAGATCATTCTTCGGCTCCGTCAGGAATCTAGCCCGGGACCCGAAGCTCAGTTGATAAACTTGCTACCGACTGTGTTAAGGTGTCGGATAGTCGTGACTATTTTGTAACATATGTAGATAAATGGTTAAAAACTTACACACATAGACTAAATACATTTAGTAAATGAAGCATTCCAAAGACACACGGATGTTATTTTTTCAAACCATTTCGTCCCCCATGTTTGTAAACGTAATCTTATAAGGAAACGAACTTTAAAGGGAGCTTAAGTCCGTATTTTTGAAGTCCTTTTGATAAAACTCGTTTTTGGCCAAACTTAAAACAAAAATTGCTTCAATAAGAACATTTATTTTAATTTTCTACACAGTTATCTAAAAAATTATTGAATATTTGTTAAAATCAAAGTGACATTGACTAGAAACTAGAACTGCGTCAAAGCTTATATTTCTCGAATCCAAGTCGCGAATCATAATCTTAAACTCTCTTTCGAATATCGAATACAAATTAAGATTCTTGAATTTTTAAAACTGTACAATCTTAATTAAATTGAAAGGAATTAATCTTGAATTTAAGAAAAGTTTATTCAAGGTTTAATGTCGCTGACAAATTATATTTTGTTTGTCAAGTCTATTACATCATGTAGAACAAAGAGAACACTGTTTAAAAATAAATTAATTCAGTACGTAATAAATTGTATTCGAGATAGTATTTTGGATTTTTATTAATGTCAAATCTTTACGATATCATAGTATTCTAGGAATATATAATTTTAGCGTCTCATGTCTACTAGACACATTTTAAATGGAGATGAAAGTCCTGGTCAAATTACTCAATGCCCATGACTAATATTTAAGAACTGGTAATGTATAAAACAGCGGTTCTCAAACTTATTTTTAGTTTGTACCCCTTGACCATACCTAAATATTTAATGTCCCCCCAAGATAAACAGAATTCCAAATGCCAGGTTTAAAATTATTTTGATCAGTTAAAAAAACAACATAATTTTAGTGTAAAAATTCTATAGAAAATTTTATACATTTTCTTCACAAATTCTTTCAAAAATAAAGAAAATAAATTATACCGAACTCTGCATGGACTTTCTAGCTCTATTGTTTGAAAATTGAGATATTTACTCAAAACTCGTAATATATGTGAAACGAAATACTATACCCTAGCAAACCCAAGCATGCTATTGTAAAACTTTTTTTTTACTGTCGGTTTTAAATTTTATAATTTTTAATCTTAAAGAATTAATGTCCTCATTTGTATGTTTGTACCGATAAAAAAAGATCAATGTTGGGTCGTACTAAAATTTTAACTTCCGGTTAAAATTTTTGGCATTTTATTAGGTGTTGCAAATCTTCATGACATCGTATTGCTATTAAATTCCTCATTTATAATTTTTTTTCAAATAAAAAATGTAAATATTGACTATTGGGTCTAAAATCGATATATATCATTGTTGTACAAACATTTCTCCTAATAATTTTAAGGAAATAATACATACACTTTTAGACACTTAATTATATTTAATTACTCTATAGAATTGGAGAATTATTGCGTTAAAACTTAAGTAGTATATCTTTACAACTAAAACTTACAAAATTGTATTAATATACTTGCCAATATCTCAGAAACTTGGATTTATAAAAACATATTTCATATAAAAGTTTTTAATTTTTAATTGTACTACAATTTTGCAATGATAAGTTATTTACTATCTCAAATAGTTGCGGAGATACGGAAGTTTCTGCTTCTGTAAAGTACCCTGAAATTCATTTTCATAGTAAAATGAAAACAGCCAGTTTATTTATAATCTTAACCAACACCTATATATGAATTTTAATCAAAATAGATTTTTTCTCTTTTCGTCCTTTCTTAAACTACTCTTATTTTTAAGTTTAAACAGACACACAGACACACAGACACACAGACATACGTAATTGCAAATACCACTGTTTAGGGTTTTGGGGAGAGGGGGGGGGTCTTGAAACGTCGATCGCAATACTTTTATCATTTGTGTTCGAAANAGTTATTATAATATATTTCTTATAAAATATTTGTATTATAAAGAGACCTACATATTTGTTACGATAAGTAATTTCATATCTCAAATAGCTTAGGAGATATAATATAAAAAATGATAATTTACGCATCAGACCGTAGCCCTTGAAGTCATTTTTCCTAAATATTGGGAGAAGTCATTTCGTTTGGAATATTTATAAATGTTGAGAAATGAAATTTAATAAAAATCGTTTGAGCCGATTTTTGGAAAATCGATTCTTTCTCTTGTTGCCCTTTAGTAAACTACCCCTAATTTTAGGGTTGGATATCCAATTCCAAAAATCCCTCAGGGCAACCCTATGAAAACCCTAGATACCAAGTTTTAGCCCAATCAGTAAAATAGTTTAGGCTCTGGTTGGAGGTACAGACAGACAAACAGACAGACGGAAAGTCAAAAACAACTTTTTTGGATTCGGGGGTCATGAAACGCCAAGATTCATCACAGTCTTGAGTTCGATTTTTTTGACGATCACAATACTTTCTCTACCTGTAAGATAGCGAGAAAGTAAAAAGTAAACCTAAACACAATATTTTAAAATATTTTTTTTTAAATTGTAATTCTGGAGCTGTTTTATTATGAATCCCAAAGTTTTTCAGTGAAATGGGTTCGGCTGCATGGCTTGGCACAACTTTTTGATGTCTGGTTGTCCAGTTGAAACGTTCAAGCGGAGATCTGGCTCAAAATTTAGTATTGCGGTACTTATTTTTAGGTACACCATGGATGAAAAACCAGTCTAAAGGAGATAAGTTGTTGAGAAAGGTGTCATAAGTTGCTAATGTAGAAGGTGTACAGTAGAGGGTTGAAAATTCTCAGAAATCGGTCTCCAGCTGAGAGTAAATAGGGGAAAAAGAGGAGTGGAAATAACCAGATAATGGTAACTTCCAATAATTATGGTTTTCCATAAGTCCCTTGTTATTTTGACTATCTTCCCTTGAGGGCTACTCGGGTATCCCCTGAAAGATGCCCACGTACTCCAGTTTGAGAAACATTGGCATAGAGAATTAAACTAAATGTAACTATTGGAGCAAGTGTTTATTTATTTTGGTCAAAAAAAGTTTTTCGGTATAAAAACTGAAAAAATATGGAAACTTAAGTTTCGTTTCTTTCCCAACCACCCTAAGGAAATGCACACGCATGCACAGTTAGAGATAATTATAGTCTGCACCGAAGAAAGAGATTCCAATGTTCGCCCTCACGGAGGATTAACCCTGGATATTTGAGGAGGTTCACATAAAAGATATGACAACAACTTTTTGTTGAAATACTGAGATATTTTAACAGAGGGTGTGAAGTGCACCCACATTAGTGTTAAGATGGGGGTTGAGAAAACCACAGAGGCATACCACAGGCTGAAAACCACCCAATGTGCAACAGGTATAAAGTTGAACCCTTGTCTCTACGTCACAGGATATCCTTCATACTGCATGCCTGACAACTTAGATCATGTGACCAAATAAAGGAATATGAGTTGGGTTTCCTATTAAACACAATTTTTGTTTTTGAGATACCGTCTCAATAAGCAATTCAAGATAATACAAACAAAAAGTTTTTTATTTCTGATATTTGTCCGGAATATTCGCGTATTTAATTAAACTGGTGG
Organism: Timema douglasi; assembly: GCA_901482245.1. Classification (NCBI taxonomy): domain Eukaryota; kingdom Metazoa; phylum Arthropoda; class Insecta; order Phasmatodea; family Timematidae; genus Timema; species Timema douglasi. Next base: position 6,971 of record CABEEJ010008152.1, read on the forward strand.
GGCAGGAATGAGAAAGGTTCAAGAGGAAGTGTTCTTAAATTATCTTAGAAAGAGAATTAAAAACTATTTGAGGAAAATTCACCTCACCTCACCTCCCCCACTCCCCCCTCCCAAACCAATATTATAACCCCGACCTCATACATGTAACCTGTTAGCCAGACCAGGAAAGACCGACGCCCTTGGTCTGGTGAACCCCCGGCGCGGGTGAGAAAATGTCTTTTACCAAGTAAAACGAGAGGTAAGTTACATTTCCTTCCACTCTTCCATGTCTGGTCCATTACAGTTGGGAGGACAGCCATCTTTGTGACGTAAAGTCGTCAGGGTTCTGTAAAATGCTAGGGGAAGGACTGGTAGAACTCGGATAAGGCTTTATTTAATGATGAAACTTGTTCTAGGGAAATCCCTGAGATGGTTATAAACGTAAATCACGGAGGGTGAACTTAGAAAGAGACATAGCAACGCAAACATTCTCTTGGCGCTGAACTCCTCGTGGCTTAAACAAACGTAATTAGATTAATAGAGGAAGTGTACAGCAGTGGTTGTAGGCTACATTGGGATGACGAGGCTCTGGTGGTTGGAAGAAAAGAGTACCACGACAATAAGATCTGGAACAGTTTTATTAATTAAGAAGCGTTTAAGTATGTTTTCAGCCACAGCGGCGGGAACTCGGACAAATACGTCATTATTGTCTAGTCTGGTTTGTCAGTGATGGTTGGTTGGGGCGTGAATCCTGAACGGCTGTACTGAGGTGGTTTGTATTAAATGATTTACGCCCTCCCCCCTCCATCATAATGAAGGTACAGTACTTTTAATTTAAATTCCACCTTCCAAACACCTTTAATTTAAGTTTGCAGATTGTCCAAAGGGTTATAATAAGCTATACAAAAAATAAAATAGAATATCTCACAGCCACCAAATTGTTGTTAGAGTATGCCCGTGTTTGTAAACACGTTCATATGAGTATATTTGTGCTTAAGTGTATGTTTTGTATTTATTTTGTATGTGAAGTCTATATATTTATATTCGATTATGTATGTGTACATATTTATGTCTGTGTGTTTATTTATGTATGCGCACATATGTATGTGTATGTTTTTGCTTATGAATGTATTTGTTTATGTATGTGTATATATTTATGTGTAGGTCTATGTATTTGCTATTGTATGTGTATACGATTTTTTACGGGTAATTGTGTGAATATTATGTATTTAAGTATGTTATGAATGCATGTAATTAAATGCAAGATATTTATATATAAATATATAATAAGCCCTATATATATAAATATATAAACATATCTATACAATATATATGCCTTTGGTTGTGGCTTTATGTGTGTATAAGAATGTGTTTGTGTAAATTTGTGACATTGATGTATTATTTTGAAAACTTTAATAAAATGCACGAAAAAATATCGATCCAACTTTCAAATGTTGGGTGGAGTGTAAAATTAACTCTCTTATATATACAATCTGAAGACATAACCAACTAATAATTTATTAAAAATATAATTATTAATAATAATACTAATGAGAAATAAGAAGGCAAATATAGTATTCTCCCAAGGCTGATATTGACATTGGTTGCTGCTACATAATGTCTTGAGTATTACTTTGGTGCTCAAATATGATTTGATTTAGAAGTCAAGTTATTGTAGGTGACTTGACCAGTTGTGATTTTAATAGCAATTTTCCATTCTTTCTAAAAACAATATTTTGTTTCCTTACTTCTTGAATTATTTCTTCTTAATTTAAGTTGATAGATCATGTGTTCGAATTCCCATTAAAATCTTGAAATTCATAAATATCTTACATGTTAACATGTTGCTTAGCTTCAATAGTATATATTAAATATAACTTAATTTGGGAAGGTAAATATAGATTGATCCTAGAGCACAACACCTAGAAATATAAAGTACTATGTCACTTATTCTAAAATAGTCAAGCTTAGTTAAAACCAATTTGGTAATATTATACATTTTTATATTATATACACATTCAATGGAAATTTAACCTGATTTTTCCTTTTTAGGTATACATTTTAATGGAATTTAGCTCAAATTTGTATCCTAATAATAGCTTAATCTAGTATAATTGACTACAATATATTTATTGACTGAATTATTTTAGTAAAAAACTTAATGTATTTTAATTTATTTAAAAAGATAACGTCGCTGTAGGAAGAGTATAATAACTTTTCTTAAATTTAAAATAGCCGCAGTTTTTTTCCTTGAAGAAGTTATCAAATATAAATATGTCAAGACATAAAAAATAGATCCTCACATTCCACATTAAAGTCGAATTTCATACTTGCATTGAAATTATAAAAGTGTAAAAATAGCATATATCAGGGTAGTAATATTAAATTTACGTACTATTAACCCATTTATCCCTTGGAAACAAATAAAGAAAACTATCATAGGAAATGTGGAAACTCTAGCTATTTCCCACCTAATTAATTAAGTGCCGTAAACAAAATATGACTGAGCTTCAGATTTCATTATAATCACAAGCTCAGGTGTACTAATAAAGCAAAGATGGTCTATAACCTGAAGGATTGTGTCAAAAGATACATAGCAATACATTTTGATATTTAACACCCATAATAATTATCCTTTAACTCCTAATTATGTGAATGATACTGTTTTAAACTTAAGGACATTGCCTACCTGTGACTTCACGGTATGTCAAGATAGGATATCCTATTTTAATGGATCTATAATTTATTACTGTTTTTTAAAGATACAACATTAAAACAAAAAACATAAATTATTAAATAGTTCTAAAAATCCTTTTTAACTATCACAAAATTATTTCTATAGTCTTGAGATTTTTGTAGCTATATTTATTTTAATTCCTATAAACCTTAGGCTATATAAATAATTTCCAAAAATGGTCTGTAGGAATCTACCTGACAGGATGCAGATTAAAACATTCTATGGAAGCATATTATGTATATCTAGAAGAGGAAAAATTAAAAACATAAATATAGAATGCAAGTTAATGCTGTCTAGGCGCAAATAGTAGAATGAGTGTTTATACTTGTCAGCGGAAGAGGTGACGTGTTCTAAGAATAAAAACAAGATACCTCCCAGGGTAAACTACTAATTTTTTTCCTCCGCTTTCTATTTAGTTCATTATCATCTAAGAGTGATCGTGATTAGTGTACTTAGGTACGCCATGTTAAGATGCAGCCAGCTTTGCAAAATAGCTTCGAAATCACCAAATAGACAACGTCATTTAGAAATGAACTCACAGGTTTAATTGTTTATGGATATATTGACAGTAGGGTTTCTAAAAGCTGTGAAAAACACTCAGAAAAGAGGTAAGAAGCTCACTGGGAGGATCGAAGCCCATATAGAGTAAGGAATGACCTTAAGAGTACTGGATACAGATGAGACTTGTGCTGCCAACAGAATCGCATGGAAGAGGCTGAAGGGCGAGGTTATGTATGTACCGACTACGGTTCGGATGACCAGCAAGGAAAATAAAGTTTGCTTTATGGAATACATTCATACCATCACATTTCTCTAGGGTGACGCTGAAACAAATACGTTAGAGTTGTCACACGTATTAACCGTGCCCTCAGGCCAATAGGATTCATTACAGTTCACACAATAGACTCATGAACTCCTCTTTGTGGGTTGTGTTGATAGTGGATTAAACTAGTCAAATAATCAGGTAATCATTTAAAATACGTGTAGCGCACAAAGTCACTTGCAATGAGAGCCAATGAGAGATAAATACAGTATCTATACACAAAAATATTATATATTTTTTATTCGAATGAATTCGTGCATAAACATTTATGGCTTAAAAAATACAAACGATTGAAATAAGCGTTGATATTAAAACCTTTCTATTAATTATAATTAATTGATTATTTAAATGTATTTTGAAAAACATTCACAGTTGATTTTATATTTTATATTTGTTTTTCTACCACCTGTAAACATAAATAGAATTATCCAAGGAACTGCGGAAACTCTATCACCAATTTCTCACTTAATTTAAGAATATTTTCTGTGTTTTAATTTCCTCACAACACTCTGGTATAGAAAGTATTGTGAACGTCAAAATAACTGTAGTCTAGAATTCGATGGATGTTGACGTTTCATGAAGGCCTGAATCCGAAACATTATTTTTTGCGATGCTATCCGTCCGTTTATTACTGAGACTAGAGCCTAAACAATATTACGGGCTAGAGCTTGGTATCTTGGGTTCCCCAGAGTTTTTTTTGTAATTATCTATTCAACTCCAAGAATTAAGAATAGCCTACATCATGGTAAAAAGAGTATTTTTTTTTCTTCTGAAAATGGTATGTATAAATTTAGACCAAATATATTTTCTAATAATAATTTAACATCAAAAACCAAATGTAAATTTTCATTTTACAATGAAATAAAACCCTTTGAGTTACTTTACATTTACAGATATTTCCAATTTTGATTATTTCTCCGCAAACATTTTTGGATATGAAATAACTTATTGTTTACAAGTTGTAGTACTATCGAAAATAAAGAAAACATTACTTCAAATATAGTTTCTATAAGACCAACAGTTTCTCAAATATTGATGATTATATTTTTACTCTCGCATATAAAGAGAAAGTATTGTAATGGTGAACCTTTTTAACCTTGAGATTATAATAAATATTTACGTTAAATGTGCGCCCAAACCCAAAAAGGTTTATTTTACAATAGTGTTTATCATCAGGTATGTATGTCTGTCTGTCCTCATGTATATATATCTGACCCCGAACACAGTTCTTAAACTTTTTGATGGATTTTTTTAAAACTTGATATCTCTGTGTTATATGAAATTTTTTTATTTTGACATTAAACATCTAGTTAAGGGTAGTTTACTGTTAAGTTAGTTCCGAAAATTCAAAATATTTTGCAAATGGCACTAAGTTAGCTATTTTGTAAAAAATATATATCTGTAGAGGATTTGACATAAGAAATTAAACGGCATACTTGATATTGTGGTAATTTTTCCTTAGGATGGTTTACAGATGACGATTTTTTTAAATTCGAATATTTAAAAAAATGTCTCTAGTGATTTGGTTAAAAGTGGATATTTGTTAAGTATATTACATTAAAAATATTACTATACATATTTTAAAATTACATTTTATATTAATTTACTGATTACTGATTTCTTGTAAAATTTGATTAAGGGTGTATGGCCCAAAATTAATATAATAATAATAATAATAATAATAATAATAATAGTAATTATATATATATATATATATTAGTAGGTCTTCTTAAACCAAACTTGGATCAGTGTATTAAATATAGATTAAATGTATAATTTAAGCACAGTGTTTATTCAAAGTTTGGAATGTTGGCATCTAATGCAACAATTTATAGAAAAACCAAATAATGCAAAGTTCTCATATTTGGAATGTTAGAAATATTTGAGGAAAAGTTTATTAATTGAAATAAATATTATTTCAATGAACCTTCAATTAATAGCGTAAAAAATTGGCAAAAAATGCAATATTCAACTAATTATTTTGTGTATTTAAACTTGTATAATAAATGAGGGAAGCAAATCAATTCATGTCGACTTATTTTAACTTTATAATGGTACTTTATTCACATTGATATTCAATCTGAAACTAATGAGAATTGAACCAAGCTGAGATGCTTCATATTTTGCCCCCGGATTTTGAAAATATATCTGATACAACCCCGCAATAGCTGAAACAGAACGGCCTGGTCAGAGTAGGGAAGACAACTCATCCCTTTTCACTCCAAATCACTAGCTGTCTGTCCTTGAAACCATAAATCTGTCGCTAGTGGTTTTGACATGTTTGTAAATTTTATCGACCTAACCCATCACCATCTCTCTTTAAGGATTGTTACCAAGCTCCCCACCGTCAATTTAGCAAGTGCTACTATTGATGCAAGATTTTTTTTTAGTGTGGCTGAATGTAATTGCATTTAATGTTTTTAGGGATGTGGGAAGTGTGTTAATTGTGGAAAAACAATTTTTACTATTTCAAAAAATGGCCACACCAAAATTTAAAGATGGCAGAAGTTATGTAAAAGGCAAAAGTAATAATCATTCCAAGGCAATAAAACGCTTTTACGAAGAAATTCGGAGAGCCCGAACCACCAATAAGTTGGTGATATGACTTCAAACCTATATTATATTATTGAACATAAATATATATATTTTTAAAATTCTTTTTAAAACTGGAACTAAATCCGGAACCTTCAGCCTAGCACGTCATTATCTTACCACTGAGATATCTAAGGCTAAATCTGTGTCAGGGTCATTTATAGCTCATATTTTAAGGGCTAGTCGGTAATGGATTGTAAAATCGTCAGCCATTTAATAAAAATCAGAAACACACTCCATCGTTGATCCATGGTAGCTTTATGCTGCTGTTTGAACAATTTTTATTAATTTCAAATGGTTTCTTGGCTATAATTCGTAAAGCAGAAGTCACCAACCTTTATTTAGCTGCGGACAACATACATGTTTTATCAATACACTGTAAACCACTTATTAACAATTTAACAAAAAAATTTAGAAAATATTTTTGAGAATGACCTTGAACAAAGAAAGGAGCGTGAGATGAAAGCCTGTATTTGAGCTACGTTAATATGTATGCACAATTGTGAATTATGTTAAATAAATAAAGATGGATTACCTTTTAGTCATATTGGCCATGATATGAAATTTGTAGGTTAATATATCTTTATTCTTATATATAATTTGATAAGCCAGTTTCCGGTAATGAAAATTTAGAGAAAATAAATGAACAGATTTTTAAAAACTACCACTCATTTTAACGGTTAGGAGTTCAGGATACATATTTATACATATATTTATGAAACCAATAGTTTCTGAAATATTGGCAAATATATTAATACCATTTTATGAGCTTTAGCTGCCAATAGATACTACTTAAGTTGTAAAGTGATACTACTTAAGTTTATTATCGCTATCATTCTCTAATGCCATAGAGTAAGTAAATAAGTATGTCTCTCAATATGTTGATGTTCTTTTTCCTTAAACCTCTTAGGGGAAATGTTTGCACATAAATGATTTAACTTTATTATTTTATACTCAATAGACAATATTTACCTTTTTTATTAGTCTAAATCCATAATTGAGTAATTTAATAGCAATTTGATAACCGTAAAATGTGAAACCTCAAGTAAAATGTATTAAATTTTAACTTGAAGTCGAAATTTTAATACGAAGTGTTAATCCTTGTGGACCCAATATCGACCTTTTTCTATTGGCACATTTCTTTAAAAAAAAATAAAATTTAAAACCGGGAGTAAAAAATTGTTTTAAGAAGGTGTAACGAAATTTATGATTGGGTTTGCGAGTGTATATTATTTCGTTTCACATAAATTATATTACGAGTTTTGAGTAAATATCTCTATTTTTAAACAATAGAGCGAGAGAGTCCGTGCGGATTTCTGTACCATTTTTTTTCATTATGTAATAGAATCGAAAAAGTAAAGCTACTTTAATTTAAATGTATAGAGACCAGCCGGTTGAATTTGAGGACTATAAACGTAGAAACACGAAACATTGCAATATTTTATAATTTTTAACTATTGATAGAGTTGAAATAAATAAAAAAATATGATGGGTTCGTTACGCGACATTTGATGACCGCCTTGGAACCATTGCCGGAGGAACGCGCTCTTTGGGCCACCGTGAGCGGCGCAAACCAGTGCGAGTGATACCTTTACCCCTTAAGAGAGTGCAGTGTTAATAACTAAACCAAACTTTAACTAAAAAGACTAAACAAGGAATAATCCACAAACTAATGTAAATATATATATATATATATAATATAAAAATTTAACATGTTTAGGGTATAATAATTTCTTTTATAGATACAGATTGCCACGGCAGAATGTAAATGTATTGCTAGACAGCTATTTAATTTTATCCACCAGTCATCTAAATGTTAATTTGTCAAATTGTAACTTTTTATTTTCTATTTAATAAAATTAGTCATGACTATTAATTATATTTACCTTCATATCTTCACTCTCCAAAGACGCTTAGGTTGTATTATATTTCACCCCTCTCACATTTATGATCCTTTTGGGTAAACACTTCACACTTAAGGTAAGTTACTATTTCCGATCTATTTGGTAGCCACTCCACATTCAAGATGCAGTTCCTCTTTTCCTCATTGCAGCAATTGTGTCCACACTGTAGTGGCACTGGCTACACAACATGTTTGGTAGCAAGTGCTACACAGTGTAGACACAATGCTACACTGTAACAAGGGGAAGGGATAAACCAGAATCAACCGTGCTGCTCAATACGCAATATTCCGATATGTGTGGACACTTTCAAATATCTCCTCAATCACTTACGCATTAGCTTCCTCATAGAACTCCCCCAAAGAAGTTTATTCCTCAAATTGGTTCACCTTTATACCTCTAAATTTCTTATCAACATCTTGAACACAATTAAGTCCAAACAACAATGTTGATTTGGTTTAAACATCTTGTTGCATAAACATGTGATAGACATTTCTCGTCAACATTCATACGATTTGTTGCCAATTTATGTGGCACACAATGTTGCGCCAGTGTTTAGACGCACCTAGATGCATGGCACCTTGGTTATAACACATGCCACAACACCCATGACCATTTTGTATGGATATAACTACTCTCTAAATGTATTAATCAATCAATAATTAAATTTTAATTGAATTTAGGAAGATTGAGTAAATTATGTTTGGATAAAATTGTAATTATCATCTACTAAAATATTGTTTTATCACATTATAATACTTATCTAATTATATGTTTTAGTTTATTATATTTGTGTTTTAAAGTTGGCAGTTCTGTAGCTAGTATTTTAATACGTTTAGGTTGCGTAATTGCTAGTTAGGTTTATTTATTAGAGTTAAATAAAGCTATTTGTGAGAGTTTAAATATAGCTAAGTCAGTAAAAATATGGAGTCTGTGTTTTATAGAAGAAATAAAGAAATAACATTCTATTTGCGAGATTTAGGTTTGCTACGAAAATAAAACCGTATTTTTAGTCGTGGATGCTCTAAATAAAATAGGTGCGTCAAGAAATTATTTTCTAGATTATTAATTAAGCAGTCTTAATATATGTAGGCCTACAGCTGACTTTTTTTTGTTTGTCTAATATTAATATAAAGGTGTTTTGTAAAAAAAATCTCCCACTTCCCCCCGAACATAAATCATGGATACGGTCCTGTATTAGTAGTGTAAATATCTGGATAGCTGGGACGGGTAGGCTGAGAAAAAGAAATCCCACCTTATTTAATTTAACATTATACTACGCGTTAACGACCTCAAACATGAATTATTGCACCCGAGACCATTAGATAAAAAGGCATATGCTGTGTCGACCGAGCTAACGTAACGGATTTACTTTAGGGTCAGTGAAATATGTTTGGAGTCCTAGTATATCCCTGCAGGTTCCGATAGAAATATAGTCAAGAGTCATGAGCCGCGAGAGTGCTGTCTCATGCAAATGGTTGTATCTGGGCGAGGTATCGACCCGTTACTAAGTTCGTTACTTCGTTAATTCAAACAATGGAAAATCCCAAGCTAGAGAGTGAGGCTTGTATGTGTGTTTCTGTCATGAGGACTTGCTTTTGATCAAAGTAGGCGGCAAAATCAACCTCGTTAGTGTGGTGCGATGCAGGTAAGCCCTGTGATCCACCCCTACCCCCCTCTTTCCCTCAACAGTCCCCTAGGTCCACACCCCTAACCACATTCACCCTTTAAAATAGAAGCTCCCCAAAACAGTGAGGGGTGAAATGTGATTGTTTAGTTAGTCTCAGGTGAGTCTTGTTTTCTAACAGGTCCAACACCTTTTGGAAATTTAAACTAGACCTCTCACTCTCAGTTAAACGTTTAACAAGTGGAACGGGCTGATTACTTATTTAAAAACTCGTTCAAGTTGTACGAGTATGAGTTTTATAAAATTATCATTTGATCCAGATTTGTAATGGGGAATAATTATAAAACGATTGTTCAAATAAATAATTATTATAGTAATTCTGTGAACAGTAGCCCTCACTCATTCAAAAAGTGATAAGTATATGTTCTTATCGTTACTCTATTACAATCTTAACATTTATATTTGGATTTCATTTTGAAATATCTCCTATTAATACAGTTAAAATGGGCCCAAAAATTACTCCTAAAAATGAACAAAATACTGCATTCATAAAACTTTGGTTATACGTCACCTTTAGCATGAGGTTCACGAAACCAAAGAGTCCATAGAAATTCGGGTAGGAAGGTTTTAGGGGGGAAGAAGGGGTAATTCAGTAAAATTACATTTTGTATTTAATATAATCAGGTGAAATGTCATTTTCCATGTGTTTCTTTTGCATTCTGAATTGAATTGAAACAAAATAAGTCGACAGAACCAACCTTTATTGAGAAAAATTGACATTTGTTCGAAAAAACATGGATTAAATCAATTTTATATTGTTTACTATGCAACTATATACTAAAACCAAATGTAAAGATAGGTACAGAAATTATGTGTTTATGTAAAAGTACTCATTTGATTTATTGTACGTTTTTGCAGCCAAGAGTGACCAGTCACAGTTTGTGTTTGATAACTGTGACATTAATGTTGATACAATCGATGGCAAAGGAACGTTTCACAACATGGCTGGAATTAAGTTCATAACTCCACGCGAATTAATAATTAATCCCAGTAAACAAGTACCAAAACAGACAAGGCTTAGGCAATCCGCCATATCTGAGAAAAAATAAATTGTCCAGGTTGTGCAGTGTGGGATTTATTCTGGCTTAGATACATTTTTCTTTGCTGATTTGGATGAAATGTTTGCTTCAAAATTTGCTGTCGAACAACCAACCCCTCACGAAGTTTTGTGGATGTTATCCAAAGTGCGGAATGTTCAAGGAATACCTGGATGGCAAGAATTTTTGGAACGAACGACAAGTTTTGAGTACAGTGATGTCTCCCGCGTGTTGCAGTTGCCATTTATCATGGATCCATTTTAAGACTATGATACAATTTAAACAGCACTGTTGATGGCTGCGAAGAAAGCAGATAATGCTGGTTTGAAAACAGTTTTTGTAACGTTTGATTTGCCATTGTAGATAAAAGCTGCAGACATACTTCACTCTGTCCCTCCTCAATCTTCACTGAATAAAGTAATTTGTAGGCTAGGAGGATTTCATGCAGTCATGTCTTTTTTGGGTTATATTATAGCAGACAGGGGTTTTCAGGATTTTCTGAGCATCTTATATGCTGAAAACACAGTGAAGAATATACTTAGGTGTCATGCTTATTCACGTGCAATCCGAGGCCACATGCTAGTCTCAACAGCTCTCATTAAATTCATTTTGAAAAATCTAGTCGTAACTTCTGATGAGGAGGCTGGTATGAGAATCTTTCCAGAAAATGTCGAACATATCCTAACACGAAAACACACTATTGATAACGACACTTCAGTTAGAGCTGTTACTTCAAAAGGTAAACAGGAACTTTTGAAATTGGAAGGTGGGGGACCGACAGCCAAGCTGTGGATTCAGTACCTGAATATGATAAAATTAATGAAAAAGGTTTTTAGAAGCTGAAAACAGGAAACTAGGACATGCACTTGAACACTACAAAATGAATGTTGCCTTACTTCACAGCTAGTGGTAACCTGCATTACGCTAGGGGTGTTCTACATTTACTCACAGACAATGTATGATTTACCCTAAAGTTTTGTTCTGGCACGTAACTAGACATGGTGATCGAATCAACCAACCGTGAATTCAAAATAATTAATGGAATAAACAGAAGAACTTACACTGACGAAATATTAAGTGTATATATTGTGGCAAGACCAACATTTTCCGACATTAAAAATTCATTGGAAGACTTTAGTGGTATCCAAATATTCATATCAGAACAACACTTGGACGCAAGGGATAGTCGTATCAAAAGAGATGAGCTTGATGTTAACAAACTTCATTAGTGGTTTGAAGTGCATGATCCCTTATTGATTTCCATGGTTTTATTGTTTCCCTTGGAACTGGTGTAACTGGAAAACACTTATCCAATTGTCACATGACTAAAGAAATTGGTAAAAAACAGACGAAGCAGTTAGTAGGTAAACCATTTAAGAACATCACATTGAGAAGAATGACAACGAACGACCTCTTTCAGCTGTCAATTCATCACTCAAAGAATGAAGTTGTAAATGTCGACCCGATGATGCTATTCGAACGAATGCTTCTCAAACGAGATGAAGACCTCTCGACATACTTTCAGTATGAAATATCACCTTACCCTTTGTCACTGTTAATGAACTGCGGTATGCGAAAAACCATTAAGTTGGCTATGTGTGATGAGTTTGAGAGTGTGCTTGATAGTGTCTTGGATAATGTCAACATTCACATCATAGACGGGGGCTATTTACTTCATGTAGTAGAACTGGACACTCAACCACATCACACATATCATAATACATGCAACAAGTATGTTAGTTACGAACGGAATAATTTTTACTCTCCAGTCATTGTCTTTGATGGCTATAGTGATCCCCAAAACACCAAAACCTGTGAGCAGGAATGTGAAAACAAACTAAGCCCACCTCACTTCAAAATAACAGGAGTACTTCCTGTGGAGCAACATAAATAGGTACTTACATATTTGATTATTTATTTTATTGAGGTTTAAAGTATAGTAAGAATCTAAGCAAACACTTAAAATTTGAAATAAATACCCTTACACTATAACACTAGACAAATTTAACAATATAAATTTTGCATTAGTAGATTGTAGAACATGATACTACAAATAAAATATCATAAGACTCCTAGAATATCAGTCAGACTATCAGTCTTAGAACTACTGACAGTGTGCATCAGTATTTACAACGGGACCGTACACGGCCAGTCTTCGTATCATTATTTTGGTCAGTCTCAGCTCCTGCGTGCAGCCTGCAACTACATGGATGATAATAAAAAGTCGTGTGTAGTCTATATTTGCTACTGAAATTGAAGGAAATACTGATGAGCATGCGCACACAGTCAGTCTTACTATCAGCCACTCACCCACTTGCAAGACTGATGGACTGATATCAATGTGATCCGAAATTTTGGATCACATCACAGTGTTTTCTTAAGTCCGTCCATCAGTACTGCACCTACACGATCAGTCAGAATTTCAATATTAATTTTTACTTTATTAGACAGTTTGACCGATCATGTAGAGGCCCTATTATCATGTATACAATAATAAAACAGTATATACTATCTTTAGCCTTAATTTCTTCTGAGCGAACTGGTCAATGATGCCAGACAAAACCATTTTATCCAAAAAAGTGACCTTCAATTGAGACAATTGCCAGTGAATTAGGGTGATTCTCTGTCATAGATTGTAGTCAGCTAATTTTTCACTCTTATCAGCCACGAGAAGGTTCAGTACGTTCTGCTTTTCAATTTGAATCTAAGGTACATGTGAACATTCAAAGGGCAATGTCAACATTTGGGTAGATCACCTGAAGTTCCTCTTTTCGTATAAACTGACACAACTCAAGAGGACTTAGTTTCTTCTCAAATCCAGTGTTTGTTAGAAGATGAGCCTTTAAGTGCACTAACTCTTCAACTAGTGTATCTTCAGTGTACGCGCAGGTAAACATGTAACAACAATAACACTATTGTGTCTAAGTGCTAGTGAAGAAACGGGTTTATCCACCCTGTAGTTCACACTCCTGTCTCCTAAACTTCTGCCTGTATTGTTCTGCCACGCCACCCTGTGCTGTTGCTAATAACTAATATGTAATTACTACTGGCCTTGATATATTGGGGAAGGTAGAAGGAGGGTAGCAGGAGAAAATATGATTCAGTCATCACTTCTACTCCCTCCACCGTATATTATGTCAACTTCGCCAATAACTTAAATGCACGAAAGAAAACGGCACATCCCAAAGATAAAACACGCACTTAACCCATACAATTATTTCACCCGGAAGAATTTTTTTTTTTTGCTATGAAAAATCCACCGCCCCTAAAATTTGCAACCGTAGGCACGTGCCTACTAGGCCTATGAGTAAATCCGCCCTTGCATGCAGGACAAATCCAATGCTATTAAAGCAAATGCATGATTTTTACTTTTTCAATACCTTACGGGTAGATAAAGTATTGTGAGTATAAACAAATTGGCACTCGAGATTTTGATGAATGTCGACGTTTCATGATCCACCGAATCAGAAAAAGTGGTTTACGTAATGCTGTCTGTGTGACTGTCTGTACCTCAGGCTAGAGCCTAAACTGTTTTACTAATCTGGCTAAAACTTGACATCTAGGGTTTTCATAGGGTTGCCACGAGAGTTTTTTTTAATTGGGTATCCAACCCTAAAATTAAGAGTAATTTCCTTAATGGCGGAAAGAGAAAATAGGCTCTTACAATTTGGATTAAATTTTGTTTATAAGCTTTGAACAATATTTCAAAGAAAAGGGCAACTCTCACTTTTCGTTAAAATGACGTTTAAGGGTTCCGGTCTGATGCGTAAATTCTAATTTTGAAATATATCTGCGTAAGTCTTTGATATATGAAATTACTTATCATTGCAAATATGTAGGATATTTAAAATAACAATAGTTTACTTGCTCTACGCAAATATGTGTATTTTTATAACTTTTCGAACACTTAAGGTAAACAGAATGCCAAGGATGGGCAGGTCCAGGTTCGAATTTCGGTCGGGTGTTTTTTTCGTTTTTTCTAAAATGTTTTTCCACTCCACCTCAACACAAATGCGGGTTCACTTCCTCTAAATTCAACCTTCCCAATTCCTAATCGATTAACATAATTAGTACTTAAACGTATAGCTCGAATGGTTAGTTAGTCAAGGTGCTAGAAAAACAAAAAAAAACTTTAGGTAAAGTATTAAAACCGTCAAAAAAATGTAACTTTAGATGTTTGTGGATGTCGACATTTCATGATCCCCAGAAAACTAAAAAGTGGTTTTTGCAATGCCGTCTGTCTTTGTGTCTGTCTAACCCAAAAATTAAAAGTTTACTAAAGGGTGAAAAGAGAAAAAAATTATTTTATCAGAATCGGCTCTAACGATTTTGATTAATTTTTTTCCAAGTATGGATCAATGTTACAAACAAAATTGCTATAATCAATTTATCGTCAAAACGACTATAAAGATTCAGTACAGATGCCAAAACTATAAATTTGTGTCATATATCTGGAATTATTTGAGATAATAAATTACTTATCATTGCAAATACGTAGGTCTATTAATATTAAAAACCTTTTATTTGAAATATGTTTTTATAAAACCAATAGTTTTCAAGATAAACGACAATATATATATATTAACTTTTAGAACACTAAAAGTGAAGTATTGAGACCGTCAAAAAAAAATCTAGTCCAAGATGTTGATGGATGTCGACGTTTAATGACCCATGGAACCCTAAATAGCCGTTTTTTGCAATTCCCAATGTATGTGTGTCTGCCTAACCTTAAAATTAAGAGTAGTTTACTAAAGGGTTAAAAGAGAAAAATTCAATTTACTCAAGATCAGCTTTAACAATTTTGATTAAAATTCGTATCTAGGCGTTAATTGAGATTATAGACAAAATGGCTGATTTAATTTCCCCCTGTAAATGACCTTTATTGTAATTCACAAAAGTGGATATTTCTATACATCTGCAACTATTTGTGATATTAAATAACTTACAAAAGCAAAATTGTAGTACTATCGAAAATAAAAAACTCATATTTGAAATATATTTTTATAAAACCAATAGTTTTTGAGATATTTGCAAATAAACTAATATAATTTTGTGATATTTTGCTGTACAGATATATTACTGATTTTTTAACGCAATAATCTTTATAATGCTATAGAGTAAGTAAGCTTCTCAAGACGTTGATGATCTTTTTTCCTTTTACCTCTTAGTGGAAATGTTTGTACAGCAATGATCTATCTCTATCATTTTAGACTCAATAGTCGATATTTACATCATTTATTGTTAAAAGTTTTTAAATGAGGAATTTAACAGCAACTCCATGACCTGAAGATATGCAGCCCCTAATAAAATGTGGATAATTTTAACCGGTAGTCGAAATTTCAATACGAAGTGTTGACCATTATGAACCAAGTAGCGGCCTTTTTTATTGGTCCAATACTATACAAATTAGGACTTGATTTTTAAAAAGAAAATTATAAAATTTAAAACTGAGAGTCAAAAAAGTATTACCATTTACGTAAGTACATCGTATTTTTGTACTTGGGTTTGCTAGTGTATATTATTTCGTTTCACATATATTATGAGTTTTGAGTAAATATTTCCATTCTTAGATAATGGAGAGAGAAATTCAGTGCGGAGTTCCGTAACATTTATTTTACTACTCACTCAGACAGTAGGCATAAAAAAGTACTTTTACTACAAAAGTAAAGTGAATAACACTTATATGTTGGCAACACTCTTCAAATATTAGTGTTAAGAAAAAATAACTATAATATTTAACTTGATATACTCAATGTCAATATAATATTTTTACTCAAAATTAAATAGAAACCTATTTTAACTTCAATTCGGCTTAGAAAATATTTCCCATATTCAACTCAACTTTGCTTCGAACCAAAAAAGTGCACTTCGCACACCCCTAGTAGAAACCAAGGGAGGCTTGTGAATTTTAAAGCGAATGGTAAGATAATGATCATATTAGTTACCTACCTGAAATTACAAAGTTCGAGCAACACATGAATTTTGATCAGAAATAATCCCCAAAAGCAACCGAACATTTATTTTTTAATATTTGAAACTCTGAAAAATTCTTAGTCACGGGAAACGATAAAAAAATTATTGTAATTAATAGCGAATAGCCCGAACGCTACCAAAAATAAGGTTATCTTTATTAATGGTAATAAGATCTCTCTGAGAGAGATTATAAAGTTCATATGACACATAGGAAACATATTTAGGGCGGGGTATACGGAGATGATAGAAGAAAAAAGAAAATGGAAAAAGTTACTCAAGTAGTTTATTTCGATAACAAGAAAGTGAAAAACTGTAAAAAGAAGAGAGTGTGTAAAGCTATAAGCGTGAAAGTTCCGCAGCCTGGCAAATACTGTTATTGAGTTGTATGGGCGCTGCACCTTGGATCTAGATCGAAACAGCAGAGAGCCAATAAGGAGACAGGAACAACGTACACAGATACCATTCATCCCATGTGACTTGAGAGGGCTGTGTGGTGGAGCAATGAGACGCGTTGCGGACAGTTAGAAATTAGGAATTATTTAATAAGTCGTTTGTTATGTTTAAATATTGTTTTCAACAAAATGGGGGTGAAATTTATCACCAGGTTTCTAGATGGTCCAAAAGTGTAAATATTGAGTTTAAAGTTTAAAACAAATTTCAACGACAATTTACGTAAAAATGTATACTTCTGATATTAAACTAAAACCTTAGAAACCTAGATCTAGCTTTACTCAATCAAATAAATTAATGTTTTAATAGGATTAAAACAGAAAAATTTAGGATAGTTTGGTATTGTTTTTTAAATAACTTAAACCTAAAATGAAAACTTATTAGCTGGTCACATTTTTTGCCCACAGTTTGTTGAAAACAATATTTAAAAAATATGAAACTACTTCATAAATAATCCGGGATTTCTAAACGTCTGCAACGCGTCTCAGTAGCCCTACTTTATTATACAGCTCTCTTAAGGACGTAGCCGACCTATGGCGTAACGACAAGTCAAGATTGGAATGTACATGTTAATGTATTTGCGTTTTCTTTGAAGAACTTTACGGATACGTATAATATTAAAACATAAACTAAATATTCTTTAATAACTCTAAAAATAGTCTTAAATTAAAAAAACAATTTTTTTTATTCGTGAATATTTTTTGTAAACGTGTATTTTAAATCGTCTACAACTTTGTCTGTATCGTTAAATCAAGAAAGTAGTCTGTAGGAATCTTCTTGCCAAGATGTACACTCCGTCGAGATTAAAAGGTAGCAACTTCTAATTCACTCTGCCCGTGAGGTATGATATACCTCCACACATGACTGCAGAATAGTTTGCCTATCTACGCCCAAGGCCTAAGTTAGAGAAGGCCTTAAGTCCTTAAATAATTTCTTGACTGTTGAGAAGCAGTGATGGTGGAGGGGTTATATCTTTTAGCGATGCCCGAATGGTTGGATTTACTAAATTAATTTTACTTTATTGTTCTGATAATGATAAAATCAATAATTAATACTTACATACTAAGTTAATTAATTATGTTTGCTCTCATTAATATACGGGCTGGTATTTTTTTTAACTATTAAAAATGTAACCACGTCAAACGTTATTTTGGCACTGTTACCCACATTGATTGCTTTTACATGGTAACATAAAGCAAGTCTCCCCTTTCCAGAATTTTCATTACTGTTTATAACCAATTATAAATTTATTAATTATTAATTATTAAATTCCACACATATAACCCAATAACAGATTAACTCTAAAAGATTTTTACTTTATTTGTAAGAAGCTGAGTTAAAAAAAATTCTGTAATTTAAGGGTCCCTATCCTAATTTAAAATATTTTACATTATTTCCGGGTGGACAAAAAAAGTGATAAAATTTTATCCATTGGACATATTTTTGTTATAAAAGTGAATTTATTTGTTTCTTCAAAGTTATTATGACTGTGTATAGCTTTGTGGGAGCATAGTTCGATTCCATACTTTAT
>CABEEJ010008153.1:0-25649 GCA_901482245.1 Timema douglasi
CTAAATGGTTTTCCACTCTCCCTCCACGCAAATGCGGGTTCACTTCCTCTAATTTAACCTTCCCAATTCCTAATCCATTAGAGTAAATAGTACTTAAAGCGTATAACCCGAACAGGTAGTAAGACGTGGTGCTAAATATTATTATTATTATTATTTGATATTATCGAAAGTAGCAACTGAAGACCATATGACTTGACATCTGACTTATGAAAGGTGTTTTAGTAACATCTAAAATTTAATAAAACCTTCCCATTCAAACAGACTAGCTAAGCTTGTTTTGTTCATATTTTTTCAGATTTCCCAAGTACAGTCAGTGCCAGTCAGTCGGTCGTTTCCATTTCTTACACCAGCGCTTCAAGTCTCGGTCAGACTTTTCACATCACTTGCATCCCTCTTGGGGAACCCAGAACTTTAAATTTGACTATTATATGTAAACTAGTTGATAAAACATTCAAAACAATTATAATATTTCCATATTTATTGTTAACACCATTATTATCTTTATATCTGCATTCAAGTGAATCAATTCTCTCTTTGATGAACTAGAAAGTGTAAAATTTAGAGTGAACTCCGATAGATGAACACAAGGTTGTTGCTGCATAGTTAGACCTAAGGTTAGGAATATTGGTTGATTACTTTTGACATTTTTATGATGGATCTATTTCTCTTGAATAATAAATACTGTAACCTGATTTTTATTTAAGCAGGCCTATAAAAAAACACCATATTCAATTTTTTGAAAACACTTTTGTTTACTATGTTTAAATGTTTAAGATGATAAAGTAATTATATCAGATTTATAGTGAAATAGTATACATACCTAATGTATTTGTACTTCATGACTATAAATTTAATTCAAATTAATAAAAACTTTATAAGGATTACCAAATGTACATAAATATTTATTTTTGTGAATAAATGTATGAATTTCATACTAACATTACACATATGACATATTTATTAATGCAAATATTAATTTATTGTGTTACTAAAAGAGCCATGAGAAGGCTCAATGGACCTTCTAATAATTTGAAATTATTTTGCTACAAAAATTACAAAGCTACAAAATAATGTAGTGTGTATGAATCATCTATAATTTTGTACCTTTAGAAAGATTCTCCTTTCACTTACAAATAGCGTGTATTTGTTTTTATTAGGGTAAGTTTAGGTGAATTAAAAACTATATGAATGTGTTTCATTTTTTCATAACAATTTATTTAGGTCTATATACAATTTTAATAACTTCAAACATTTGATTTATCAACATAACTAATGGTGCATGTATTCTGTTTTGAACAATGCACCCAACCTGGCTGAAAGAATACTCTCTTCACATATAATTAAAGAATACAAACCAGCTAGTAAGATTTGCACTTTATTGAGCAAATATTGGAAGTACATATGTGCAAATACATGTAATCAAAAGGGTGTAGTGTTCATTGTAGGTAAACAAGGGAAATGTTTTTTTCCAGGAATGACTTTTGCAACTAAAACTAAATATTACAACTAAGTATTTAACAATCATTTCAATGCTCTACCAAGACTTGGTCCATCTTGACTAAACAATAAAGAAAAATTTACATGAATACTATTTCATTTAAAGAGATCTATATTTGTGAAAACAATTTTTACAATTAAATTTCAGTGAAATTTATATAGTAAGATGTCCAAAAGAAAAACAAGAACATTTTTACCTGAAAAATGTCAAATAAATAACATTTGATTAAATTTAAATATTAAACATATATTCTGACCAGTTAGTTAGTAGAAATATATTTTAATGGAAGTAAAACCATATGATTCTCCTGAGTAACTTCTCCTTGGTACTGATGCAAATTAATTGTTTGCCTCATAAGTAACCATGGAATGTGTTATTGGAATACACTGAAAAATAATAATACCAATTAATGATTGAAACACTTAATTAATCCTACAAACACAAAATACACACATTTTGAATTCCAAACAACAACAAAATCATACTTTTTGGTCACTTATTTAACAAAAAATGTATAATTTTAGTACATCTCCTTCAATTAATGTTATCTTCACAATGCAATGCAGTCTTAACATGAAAATGTATTGTAATGAAAGAATAGGTTCTAAAATTAATAACATACAACATCACCTTAATTTAGTGAATAACAATCTTTAAAAGGTTGCATAAATAATATTACTTTAAAACTCAAAAATACAAAGGCCCTCGATTAAATAATAATCCATTTTGGCCATTTTATCTCTCACTCTACCCGTTTTCAGCAGGATTCAAATATGCATTTTCTAAAATACACAAGTTTTTAGTATAAACAATGAATAGCCAAAAAACCTTTCAGTTAACAGCTATAAACTTTATTTTCAATAACAAGCTAACAAAGAAGTTTAAAACTTCGTTCAAACAAAGTAAATTTGATTATGAGCTTGACATTTTGATCACAATACACAGATATCAATTTTAGTGTCTCATATAAAATTACTGTTTATCGTTTATCATTTAAGACACACTACAAAGTGCACAATATTTTAAATTTATAGAGAAGTGTTGTAGGTACTTAAACAAGTCACTTAAAGAGCTGTAATGTTTTTCCTAGTCCACGATTTTCACATCTCGTGTTCTAAAAAAGTTGAGTTTATTTAAAGTATCTGTTGTCCGAGCTATGAGCTTTTCTTTGTACTTCCATATTGTGGTGTCTAAGACACTGTTTTGGCGATATTCTATGCATGTTTTCTTGAGTGTTCGAACACAATCAGCTCGGTAATGTTGAAGCTGAGCATCTGTGGTATTGATAGAATAGGATGTGCAACCTGAGCTAAGGCATGCCAAAGGAAAATGATTATGTAGAGTTAAGGCACGTTC
The DNA here is from genome assembly GCA_901482245.1 of Timema douglasi. Lineage (NCBI taxonomy): Eukaryota > Metazoa > Arthropoda > Insecta > Phasmatodea > Timematidae > Timema > Timema douglasi. The sequence goes on from CABEEJ010008153.1 coordinate 2,855, forward strand.
TGGGTTATGGAAGCATTTAACATATTGATTAGGTTTGGTGAAGTTTTTACTTCGATATACATGTTGTAGCATATGCATATACTTAGGAACATCATCAAACCAACCATGCTCATGCAAAAGATCATCTAAAAAATAAACATTTCTAACATTATAAGATGCTCTACTTTCATTTCTCAATTCCAGGGATTTTGGTATAACCTCCTCCATAAGTTCATGCCAAGACATTGAATTCACTGGCATGATAACTTCATCAATATCTAACAAAGCAATATATTTATATGTGTACAAGTTTTTATACAAACAATCGTTGTAAGGTATTAACTCATTTTGTCGTTTATGGTTGATTTTTTTAATCAGATACATATGTTGGAAACCGGGCACATTCGGTTGACCACCAGGTAAGGTAAGGGGAGTTACCTCAACTCGACCCAGTTTCTCATAGTAATTTAACACTTTCGAAATGTTAGGATGAACTTGAAGCTCATAAAAGAATAATTTATCAGCCCCTAGAATTATTAGTAACTCAATCCACTCAACCAAACGTACAGAAAGGTCATCATAAAGAAAGTCTAGGCCCTTAACACACACAGCAAATTCTTTTTTCTCTTTTGGTTTATTGTAAACTACTCTAATATTATTGGTTGCTGCATCGCAAGGTTTTTGAACTATGGATATAGATTCAGGTACCAAGTTATGGTATTTTGGAGGAATCTGGCAGGCAATTAGATAAGGCTGATAAATTCCTTGTTTGAAGTTGCCCCACTTTTTATACCAAATATATTTATATTCCATAACACGAACAAATATCGGTTCCTTGAGCGATTCAAACCATAATTGACAATATGTCTTTATTGTAGGCTCAATACGATTGATCATGCCAAGAATACGAATAGCTGGTCCAATTTTACTGTACTTTCGGTTATCATAATAGGCCCCGAACAATTGAAAAGTACCATTTGTCGTGTGAAGAGTTTGCCAATAAATGTTATTAAATTCCAGATCAAAAATACTAGGGAATTTGGCACAGCTTTCATTTTTGTAAAACATAGGTTTGTTTTTGTTGCGATTCCAATAGGCTATCGGTAAACTAGGAAGTTCTCGTTGAATTTTTTCAACCGTCATTGCTTCTGACAGCGCAGGTGATTTATCAACACTTGGTTCCAGCAACGTTAAATCTAATGGTGTTGTCGCTGTGAAGCTCACAGACTTGGAAGATGGTTCTTGGTGAGTGGTGCTATGTTCTACAAGACTATGGAGGAGTAATCTGCTGTTGATATAATCGTCAGGGGTTTCAGAAGTTCCCAGGACGGCTCGGCTTCGCAAATGGAATATTGCAAGAATAAGGACGCCCCAGAGTAACATCAAAAGGAGCATCCGACGTATATTCCGAAACACAACTGCACTCATTATTTCTGAAAATCAAACAAAACAAAGCTCAATTATTATATATATACTTCATAAAAAATACTACACTGCAATGAATATTAAAGCTAACCTATCTAAGCAAATTAATTTTGACATATACATATGTAGTCACACCACATCTTACTACACATCCAGGCTTTCCCTATTTAATTATATTCTACCCATGGGATAGGGAGAGGTGAGGAAGATTAATTTTGAGGAAGTGTATTCATGTTTGCATGGAGGAAAACTGGTATGTCATTTGTAAAAAAAAAAAAATTTTAGTACACCCAGTCGAAATTCTAGTCCACCTCTCTGCCACTTTCAAACCAAACTAGAAGAACTCCTGTCCACATTCCCACAAATGTGTCTGTTTTTGGAAGATCACTGGATTGTTAGAGGAAATGTAAAGTTTCAATGTACTATTAATGACTAGGATTGGAATATAGTGTATATATACTTTTTTAACAAATGTTTAAATTAGAGTTTTATTCGCGTGTTTATGAAATAGATTTATATATAGATTTATAAAATGCAAGGAAAAGTAAATACATTTCATAATTGTATTTTTATTTTATTGTGTTATAAAGAGCTACAGATTTTGATATTTAATTTGTGTTAGATTGATAGTGAATTTTTAAATTGTCATTCCTAAATAAATATTGTTTTAATTATATGTTATATATTTCAATCCACAGTTATTTATATAACACTGATGTAAATATGTATATTTAAACAATAATACAATTTTAATTTTTCTGAAACACTTTTGAAAACTAAGATTTATTGGTAAATTAAATTTACTCTACTAAAGTATTTAACTCTCCATCGGGCGCCCCTGTTTTTTTACACCATCAGTTGCATGTCAACTGACAGATTACCTTGCAATATTTGCTTCCTGAGATAAAATATTACTAAAAAAATGAAAATTATTAGTTTTGACACAACAGGTAGTAAGGCGTGGTGCTAATAATATCTCTGATGGTATTAAGCATCAGTTTCATTAACTAAATCTAATTACAACACATATAAAGAGTGTCAAAACTAATCATTTTCATTTTTTTAGTAATATTTTATCTCAGGAAGCAAATATTGCAAGGTAATCTGTCAGTTGACATGCAACTGATGGTGTAAAAAAACAGGGGCGCCCGATGGAGAGTTAAATACTTTAGTAGAGTAAATTTAATTTACCAATAAATCTTAGTTTTCAAAAGTGTTTCAGAAAAATTAAAATTGTATTATTGTTTAAATATACATATTTACATCAGTGTTATATAAATAACTGTGGATTGAAATATATAACATATAATTAAAACAATATTTATTTAGGAATGACAATTTAAAAATTCACTATCAATCTAACACAAATTAAATATCAAAATCTGTAGCTCTTTATAACACAATAAAATAAAAATACAATTATGAAATGTATTTACTTTTCCTTGCATTTTATAAATCTATATATAAATCTCAATGAAATGGAGGACCTACAGTTTAACGTGGAATCCGAACCACGGTGGAGGCCTGGCATTCCCCACATTCACAAGATGTCTTGTCAGAGGTGAAAGAAGGGTTTGGTAATCAGATAAATCTGTGCCGGGACCGAGGATTGAACCCCGTACCTCCAGCACGAAAGTCTGACACCTTACCCCCTAGACCACCAGGTCACCAATACCATCATAATTTTTTATTTTTATTTTATTTTCTTGGAGAAGTTTTTGGTAAATTGGCAAAAATTGTACCAACGCCATAAGGCACATGTCTTCTGAGAGATTATGACTATATAAGAAAATGTGCCTACGCCATGAGATGCGAGTCATCTGCCAGATGACCATAGGAAACACAGCACAAATAGTACTTATTCATACTTTTATGTTTTCAGTTTCTTGTGTTTTTTTATCCATTTTTTTATTTCAAGAAAATCTTGCTACATTACAAATTTTTTAAAAACATTTCCTAAGTACTAAAAAAAACATAACGGATTATATATTTGGATCTTATATACTACACATTTAGGTGCGGATCATCCATGAGATGATGATCAATATAAACACGATTGGGCTAGAGTCATCCAAGAGATTATTACTACTATGACCTTGGTATTCACTGCATCATGGCTCTGGCTCAACTCCCCGGCGGAGGGATGGGAGCCAAGAAGATACTATGAGATGGACCGCACCCCACCCCTAGAAACCTAAATTTTGGGCAACTACGTCGCTAAGTCATCTCTCAGATGACATGAGACCGATGGCGGGTTAAGTTAAAATCCTTTAATTTTTAAATCTTTCCCTTATGACTTCGCTGAAAATACTACTGTGACAAACTTACACACCTAAGTACCTAATAAAACATAATAAAGAGGTTTATTAGTTTGCCAATCTAGAAATACAAATATATTGTCGGAGAAACACAAATAAACATAGCTAATGTCGCCACTCACCTGACTGGTCGCCTCTCCCCTCCACCCGATTCCCATTTTCTCATTCGTCTTTCTCCTGAGATCCCAAACAGATTTATATAAATTCTAGTCTATGGAAACGTATCCCATTTGAGATTGACAAGAGTGAGTCAAGAGTACTTTTCCAATATATGAATATTGACTGTTTTATGTTACAAAAAATATATCTCTAAATTTTAATCCGATAGCTGTGGTAGCACTGGGTAGTAGCAAGCCTTGCTAATGAAAGCATAGTTTTTAATTAGTGAATCAACTATAGCTATTCTAATGTTTGTAGAATTCAATGTAAATTATTAATTAGGATAAAGATAATAAGAAAGATTTTATAATGTGATAATAAACTTTAATGGTTAATCAAAGAAGATTAATTGAAGTGGGAATTGTCAATTTAATATTAACTTAACAGTTATATTAAAAAACTAATGTTTAATGTAAATTAGTATATAGAAAGAGACATTAAATAGAAATAAGTTAAAAAATGTCATCGATTAACATATAAGATAACACACACTAGAAAAACACATTAAAATGTGAGTCATTAGACAAGTGAACATGTATTACATTAAAATTATATAGTTTAACCAGACTATATTTACAGATTGTTCATGACTGGGATGATATTAAATTTTTAAATTATACAATTGAAGCACTAAATAGAATAAGTTGAATTGGAAAATTGACAATATTGAATAGTTGAAATAAAAAAATTTAGTTGAAATTAAAAATTTTAGTTGAAATTAAAATTTTTAAGATTATATTATTGAATTCTATTTTCTTATCTGAGTCCCTTGCTCCTTTTGCAGGATTCGTAGAGAAACACCCGTTATTTAGTGATGTTACATGTTTCGACGCTCTACGGCATCATCCTCAGACATGAAATACAGCCTGAATATGGTGTTCTAGTTGAAACTATAATCCAACTCACCAACTGAGCAGTAGTATTCTAGTTTCAATATCCAGGAATTTTTTTTCGAGGGGGGGGGGGATATGAAATCAAATTTTGGTAAACAGATATAAACCCTTAGATTTATGGTTAAAAGATGCCTTTCTCATATTTAAATTTAATTTAAAAAGTATTTATTTGGGTCTTGGTGTGGTTTTAAATATAAAAGTTGCTGCTCTTTAATGTTAGTTTAATGTGACACTTCTCCCTCGATCCTTCATATGGTAACAAATGGCACAGTTCTAGCCTAAATAAATTACAGAAAAGAGTATCAAATTAAAGAGATGAGTGACCATCAGAATGATGCAACATTCTTGCTACTACCCTACGCACTATCAGATAATCGTTCTGAAATATACAGGATGTCCTCGGGTTAAACAGCTAAACATTGGGAAGTGGTAGTGGAACAAAAAAACTAACTCGAAATGTATTTTGGTGATTTGCTAGTTTTAGCTTTCTTTTCGCTTCCGTTTCCACAAACTAGAGTGGATACAAATCCTTGTTAAAAACTCTAGACTACACATGTGTGAGATTTCGCAAAGTCTATCAAAAGAAACGAGAAAGTGGTTTCGGTGGTTACAAGCCAGAGCACGTTGTGGGACTAAAGGTGTTACTGAGCCACCGAGCATCAAAAAGCCATTTCCTCCACTGCTACACGTCACTTTGTCAAGAGTAGGGGGCGATTTTAAATCTTTATTTCCTATCACCTGATATTCTTTCCCTTATGTGTTTTATTTCTTTGTCAATATTTATATTCCTTGTTTGGTAGGCCTAAACAATTACACTCTTTCTTATGTTTTGGTTTGAGCAAATCCTTTTAAAGATGTTACAAACAAAAACTATTTATTTTAAATAAAGATAGTTAAATATAAGTTAAGACATTTTTTGGGAAGAGGATGCTTGACGGTGAATTTATATGGAATAACTTTTTGTTGTTGTTGTTGTTGTTGTCAAACCCCGGCATTGCAGAAAGGTAGTCTAGAATCTAGAAGTGCACCAAGATTAACGTAAAGGTTGGGTACCATCCAATTTTACAGCTAGAAAAGTTATTAGATCTACTCTAATGTATTCATATTCTAGGTCACGTTATCTCCAGCTGTCACTTTTAATGGATACTATCAATATACATGGAATAGCACTAATAAGATAGTAAAAGGTTACCAATTTTGGACGCACAAAATAATGTATGTAATTTCTAAAAGACTCTTTCTACAAAAATTGGACTAAATACTGCAGTAATAGGCCTGCACACCAAATGATTAATACAGCTAGGATTCAAATATCAACATAAACATCAATAGAGAACAAGATGAAAAGGGGATAGGTACCACAAAAAAATAAAACAGTTTTCCAAGACAATCCTATTTTAATATCTTATTTTATTTTTCCTTTTCACGATTTTGTTAATAGTTATTCAGCTTTCAATGTCATTGTTGTCAAAAGCTAAATTGAATAGCGGTCAGAATTTTAAGAAACTTATACAATAATAATAATAAATTTCAACTTGGAAAAAAAAAAGTAAAAATAATTTTATTTATGTCCAGTCTATGAAATATTTTTGAAAAATCTATAGTTATTACATTATTCACACCTTACTACCACCACCACCACCACCACCACCACCACAATGGAAATACCGGTAGTAATCAAATTTAGAGTAATTTCTGTAGGAATCCACAAATATTACAAATATTCCCAGTGTAGACAACCATTACCGCTACTAAAAAAAAGTCTAGGTAACAGAGGATCACTCACTTGGTACCAGCCTGGGCGGAATATAATTTGATATTAAATAAACCTTTGAAACAAACTATACATGCTCAGAAAGTGACACTTCGGGGATAGCCGGCTTACTGGTCGCCTTCGGTGGTACACGCATTACCCTCTACCTTCTATACAGTAGCCCCGCGGCTTCTTTGGTGCTGACTGACAGCTTTAAAAAGTTACCAGACCAAATTATGTATCCCTACGCCAAACCATATGATCTGCAAAAACATGTGTTTAGCAGCTGTCACTTCTGACAGTCAAAATTTAGGTATATACCTAAATGTTGACTGTCAGAAGTCAGCTGTGAGCTGTCAGTCAGCACCAAAGAAGCCGTGGGGCTACTGTAGCTTCCCGAAGGTCTTATTCTCCGAGCGCGTTAGGCGGAAAGATATCAAATTATCTTGCCAAAAGGAAATGCCACATTTGCTTCGCACGTTTGATTATTATTATTTAGCACCGCGTCTTACTACCCGTTCGGGTTATACGCTTTAAGTACTAATTACGCTAATGGATTAGGAATTGGGAGGGTTGAATTAGAGGAAGTGAACCAGCATTTGCGTGGAGGGAGAGTGGAAAACCATTTAGGAAAACCCACCCCCAATTCACCCGACCAAGATTCGAACCTCGATCTCCCCGTCCTCAGCAGTCGAGCTCAACACGACAAGCGCGTCAGCCAACTACGCCACCGAGGCGGGTGAGATATAACAAAAGGGCTTTGCCAATTTTGCCAAGAAAGGTATTTTTATATACCTTCCATGGTTCTTTTACATGCCACAGTTGACAAGAGACCAAAGCTTTACGTCTCCTCCGAAGAAAGTTGTTCAACAGATTTTTATCGCTCAAGAAAAATCCGTCGACCCCAGCTCGGTTTGAACCCACGAACATCAGATCCTAAGTTTACGCCAAGAGCTTCAAGGTCAGTGGTAAGAATAGTACCTACGATTGATATAATTTGATAAGAAATTAAACTGTTAATTTGTTGTATTGCAAATTTGTTTGTAGTTTTGTTTTATTGCAAACATTTTCTACGCCTTAATCATTTAAAAGCGTACATTTAAAAAATTTGAAAAAAATATAGCTTTAATTTACAATTTAATTTCTTACACCGTCCAAAATATAATCGTTTAGATTCAAACAGCAGCCGTCTCTCACTCCATCATATCATTTCATGGCGGTCTGTCAAGTGGTGAGCCTATCCTTAGCCAAGTGTGTCTGCCACACACTACTAACCGTGTTAACAATCGCGGCTTCCATCGGGAAGGATTACACTGTCCTACTAAGCTCAACAAAGTTTAACAAGCCCTTCCAAGACGTTCCCCCTCTCCCCCCTAGTCCTGATATGTCACGTGTAAATCCGGTGAGTCTGGAAGGAAGTTGACCTGCTGACCAGCGGAAGCTGAACATGTGGAGAGGCCAGGGCTGAATCCTTAGAGCGATTGATCTATAATCCATTCACGGTAGGAATTGTTTTCTGAAAGGCCTTTTTCCCTACCAGAAATCTACTATATCGTAGGATATTGGTAGGAAAAAAGACCTTTCAGAGAGTAATTCCTACCGTGAATGGAGTATAAGACTACTCTTGGGTTATTGTTGTTTCCTATCCTATCTCCAGTGAAATGATGGGGCTGCTTATTTGAGGGGGGAAAAAAGCTGTGTTCATGATCGCTGACAGGGTTCCTGGGGATAGGTTCGAATTGTGTGCTGGACTTTCACCAGAGTTCAAACCCCAACCAGATTCTCTGAGGGTAGTTTTTCCATGAGAGTTATTTGTTTTTATCTCTCCTGTCGACGGCTGGTGTATTTGACATCAAAACAGGGGCTCCAGTACAGGGAATAACGGGAGGGGGGGGGGGGGGGNTTGAGAGGGCTGGGGCTATCTTAAGACCCCCTCTCCCATATTTCCAGAGTAAATTCAAAACCCATGCAGAAAAATAAAACAACTGGTAATATCAGTTTGGTATTTAAGAAATGAAGACATAAGTTTATTAAATTAATAGAAATATAAAATGCCCTAAATTTGCAGTTTATATTTTTCCCACACGAAAAAAAAATCTTTTATAAAAATATAGTATCAACATTAGGCATATTTGTTACTGCCCTAAATAAAAAAAAACAGGGCCTTGATTCACTAACGGGAGCAAATAGTTGCGCCGGCGCAAGTTTGAAAGATGTTCCCAAATCCCTCCCTATTCACTAGAAGAAACAGGCGCGATTTGAGAGCAAAGTTGCGCCTTTTATTTGACACCACTCAAGAGTAGGCGCAACTATTAAATCATTCCCGGCACAGATCTATCTGATTACCAAACCCTTCCTTCACCTCTGACAAGACATCTTGTGAATGTGGGGAATGCCAGGCCTCCACAAAATTCAAATAACATAACGTCTGTCAATCACAACATTTGTTTCAATTTAGACAGCTATAACAAAACAATTACGTACCTTTTATTGTTGAATTATTACATTAAAACAACGCAATGACATTTCTTGCAGTATTGCAAAACAAAATTACGAACTGTGTAAGCTTCGTCTAAATCCAAAGAGGTTTGTATTCCTCCAAGTCCAAAGACGCGGTGCTAATAATAATAATAATAATAATAATAATAATAATAATATTAAATCAGGATTGTCACTTCAATAAATTTAAATGGCGGCATATCATTGTATTGGCTTAAAATACAATTAGTTACCTAACTGTACTCAATTAATAGTAAAGAAATTCAAATAACATAACGTCTGTCAATCACAACATTTGTTTCAATTTAGACAGCTATAACAAAACAATTACGTACCTTTTATTGTCGAATTATTACATTAAAACAACGCAATGACATTTCTTGCAGTATTACAAAACAAAAACTACGAACTGTTTAATCTTCGTCTAGATCCAAAGAGGTTTGTATTCCTCCAAGTCCAAAGACATCTCGTCACTAAATATGGCTGTTAGTATAGCTTTAAAATAAGTTTTAAAGTTTTTATAAACATTAATGTTTTATTAATGAAACTTAAGCTTTAAACTAATAATATAAATAAATACAAATTAATATACAAGTATTGTTTTTGTAAAACATCCAGAAAGAGGCCGCTTCTATTTTATTGCTAGTTTATGAGCAAAATGTTTAGAAATCTTTGTATTTGCTGTCGTTTTCATTACAGATTTAAAATAAAGTAGCCTTGACTTTGAAAGTCAATTATTCACAAGGATTGGTTGAAAAGAGAGCAATTGATGACGTTTATGGTGACGTCACCATATTCTTGCCACTAGTTTGCGCCCTGTTTAGTGAATACGGAAATGGAACAAATAATAAGGCCCATCTTTGGGAGTGAGTATCTTGGGTGCAGAGTTACGCCATTTACAGATTTGCACCGGAGCAGAATTGCACTCGTTAGTGAATCCAGACCCAGAATAGTAAGGACAAAAGGTAATACTTACCGACACTGTTGACACGGATAAGAAAAAAAAATTGACAATTAAAGTTGAATTGTAAGTTTAATTTGTACTCAAGGCAGTTTTTCAATGACAGTTCAAACTTTATTTTAACCATATCTTTATCAAACCTAATAAGATTATAATTTTTTTTCTTATTATAATTAACAATATTTCTTGTTGTGTTTTGAATAAAATATGTTAATATTTTTAAACCTATGTTGAACAATGTTGTGATATTATATTGGATTATGTTGTATGCATGGTTTGTAGGACTAATACTAAGTATTAAATCAACCTGATTTTAAAGGTCCATTAAGTTTCCTTCCAAAATATAAGCCTTGACAGGGTTGATACGTAAACTTAGTTTATTCTGAAAGGTAAGCTGGCTTACCTTGCGTGGCTCAATTATGGTGTACTTAGTCTATAAAATATAAATATAGCATGCGCGTAGCGGGGGGGGGGGCGGGGTAGTAATTAAAGAAGGAAGTTAGCGAACCTATTTATCTTAATTTGATTTTGTAATCTGATCCACAAAGATAGTAATTTATCATCAAAAAGCATCCAGTTTTTCAAAACATGTGTTCGGGGGAAGACCACTTCATATAGCTTATAGAAACATCTAATTTTCAAAAAATTCAAGACAAGAATCATTCCAAATAGCTTCTAAGGGCATCCAATTATCAAAAATTTTCCAGGGGAAGACCACTTCAAATAGCTTCATAGCTTCTAGAAGTATCTTATTTTATATTTTAAATAAATCAACTTCTAAATAGCTTTTTGGGCATCCAAATTTCAAATCAAATTCTGCATCCAATTTTCAAACATATTTAAACATTCCTAATAATTCATAGGATCTTCTGATTTCCGATGGAAAGTATGAGCGGTGGATGAACCGTAGGAAGGGAGGAGAGAGGTGCAGAATTACCTGAAGCGCATTTCATGATATTTGATAAACATTATTTTATTTATTTCAAAGCCATAAAAAGGTTGGGAAGATAAATAATATGACCGTTTTCAAAGCTCTTTATTTGGACCAATATCTGTTAAAAGGAGAACGAATTTAAATTTTGATAACAACGCAAGTCTTGTAATGGATTGTTTTGTGTACCACTGATAACAAACTTCCAATGCCAATTATAAAAAGTTGTGTTTTTCCTTCAAATTTTCAACCGAACATTATATCTGTGTTTGAGAGATTTCCCTGGGTTAAATATTATTGGAAGACATTTTTATATGCAAATGTTTTCTTTTAATGTGTTTTACGCCCTCCACCAAGAGTATCCTTAATATATTTTAGGTTGAGGGTGACCTGGTGGCTTAGGGGTAAGGTGTCGGGCTTCTGAGCTGGGGTTCGGGGTTCAATCCTCGGTCCCGGCATAGATTTATCTGATTACCAAACCCTTCCTTCACCTCTGACAAGACATCTTGTGAATGTGAGGAATGCCAGGCCTCCACCGTGGTTCGGATTCCACGTTAAACTGTAGGTCCTCCATTTCANAATCACCCTACCATTACACATTAGCGTAAGTGCGTATAACCCGAACGGGTAGTAAGACGCGGTGCTAATAAATAATAATAATAATATTATTTTAGGTTGTGGATAGCCCTGGCAGGCAGTAATAACCGTGGTACATACATTCTTTGGTTGTGTACACTAAACTCTAACTACAATTTTTAAAAAAAACTCAAAATATCTTCTAGAGGCAGCCAATTTTTACAAATTTACCACTAAGAAACCACTCTAAAAAGTTCATATAGGCATCCAATTTTCAAAAATTGGTCAGGGGAAGACCATTTAAATAGCATCTAGAGGTAATAAATTTTCAAAAGATTTTCAGGTGAGGCACACTTAAATATCTTATAGAAGACACCAAATTTAAATAAAAATCTCCTGTTTGAGATCCATTCCAAATAATTTTTGTTAATCACCCTTATATTACTCAAATAAAGTTTCACCCCCAATGTACTTCTCCACCCAAGTTCCTAATATGTTGTTATTATAGCCAATGACAAGACAAAGAAAGACATACAAAAAAAGTACTACCTCTGAAAAATAAACCCCCTCCAAATAATTTCAAATTCACCCAGGGTCCAAAATGTTACCCGGACAGGACCTCCGGACCTCTCTTGGTTGAGCCCTCCCACTTTCAAAGAGCTTCCGGAGCCCCAGAATTGAAATGGAGAGCTCGTCTCTATTGAATGGTGTAGATAATACCGCCTTCCCAAATTATATTTTACCACGTGTAAGTATCTACCGATTAACACGCCAGTTTTTTCACAATGAACGTCGAGTCCACCGCGCGTTTTGTCAAAATACATTGTTCCAAGTGGGTGTTCTCACGTGGTGAGCGCGCGTATGTGTGGTAAGCGTGATTCGAACCCACCCTCAACGTTGTCTTGTTTGTTGACGGTGGTGGCAACATTCAACTTTTATAAACGATGAGACCCGCCTCGGTGGCGTAGTTGGCTAACGCGCTTGTCGTGTTGAGCTCGACTGCCAAGGACGGGGAGATCGAGGTTCGAATCTCGGTTGGGTGAACTGGGGATGGTTTTTCCTAAATGGTTTTCCACTCTCCCTCCACGTAAATGCGGGTTCACTTCCTCTAATTCAACCTTCCTTATTCCTAATCCATTAGTGTAATTAGTACTTAAAGCGTATAAACTGAACGGGTAGTAAGACGCGGTGCTAAATAATAATAATAATAATATTAATATTATTATTATTATAAATGATAAGATCTTCTACACGAGCGGCTACCTATCAAAAGTTATGAGTTTTTATTTGGCACTCTAGGTATAAGGTCAAGTATGAGTGAGTCTTCGTCCACTAGCTCCTAGCTCCTAGCCCCTGCCCTTGGAAAATGGAAGTCGGGAAATTGATAGACACTTGGATATGCAAAGTTAATACACTGCCAGTTTCGTCGGACGTAAGTTGTGAATAATATAAAGTAGTAATACTCGAATTAACTGGTTTGACCATTTATAATCGAATGCAATACAGTGAATTGGAATATGTTTACTATTTTTATTATTATTATTATTATTATTATTAGCACCACGTCTTACTACCCGTTCGGGTTATACGCACTTACGCTAATGTGTAATGGTAGGGTGATTGTGAGATGAAATGAAGGACCTACAGTTTAACGTGGAATCCGAACCACGGTGGAGGCCTGGCATTCCCCACATTCACAAGATGTCTTGTCAGAGGTGAAGGAAGGGTTTGGTAATCAGATAAATTTATGCCAGGACCGAGGATTGAACCCCGGCCGCCAGCACAGAAGTCTTGACACCTTACCCCTAAACCGCCAGGTCACCTACTACTATTTTCATTAATCATATTAAATTCTTCTCGGGGAATTATGGAAAGAGACAATATTTTTATTAGGAATATAAAAAGTCCCAACGTGTTTTTATAAAAAAAAAAGTGTTAATTTTCTTGCTATCCGTCCAAGCTATCCGCATATTTGCACCAGAGAGGTGGGTATTAGGAAGGTAGAATTGAGATAAAACGTGCCAGTATTTGTGTGTAGATAGAGTGGGAAACCTTTTAGGAAAAAATATTCCCAGTATACGCTGTCACGGGGTTTGAAACCAGTCCTCCCCATCACTGGCAATCCAGTCTAGAGAGTGAACCCAATGTCTTTGTTTCTTTTTATTCTCTCTCGACACCTCGAAGAGAAGGTATTTTGTGGTTTTGTGGTATATATTTGGTACATCCCATTAGTATCTAAATATCGAGTTTGAACAAAATCCATCAAACCGTTCTGGAACCGTGGCCAGGAACAGACAGAATTGTAAAATCCACTTTTTTGGGGTTCGTGTTTCCATAAAACGTAAAAATTTGTCATAATCTCGAGATAGATTTTTTTCATGATTACAATACTTTCTCTTGATATGAAAAGGTAAAAATGATTAGCAACATAATCCCTATTATATTTTTTGACATTCAGGTTCTCTTTGTAGGCGAATAACTTTGTAAATTTAATTAAATTATTATTATTATTAGCACCGCGTCTTACTACCCGTTCGGATTATACGCACTTACGCTAATGTGAAATGGTAGGGTGATTGTGAGAGGTGATTGTGAGATGAAATGGAGGACCTACAGTTTAACGTGGAATCCGAACCACGGTGGAGGCCTGGCATTCCCCACATTCATAAATGTAATTAAAGGCTTCGGAAAATAGTAAGAGAAAAATAATTGAAATAGGAATCAATTTTTGTAAACAGTGATGGTGGAGTGGAAAAAAGGGAAGGGAAGATTGGCGCCATTTATTTTGTATTTATTTTTTCATCCGCATTTTGGCACTCTTTTGCGTCATGCATGGGATGAGGTTCATTTATAGTATACCGAATACAGACTCGGTGCAAATTTTAAGTCTCGCCCAGGGCTTATGAAATCCTTTAGCCGGCCCTGCGGATACTCTTTGCAGAAGACACCAGAACATGAAACACGACATCACCATATGAAACAATGGAGGAGGGCAATAGAAGGGTATTGTTGTCCTAATCAGTTCAGCTACCTGGATATTCTGCTCCGCCCATATGAGCGAGGTAAGCAACATTACAACACTGGACCCCAAGCTGAGTCAGCCCCGTCCAAGTGGGTCTGACGTCAGCTAATTCATGGTTGAATAAGCCCGGAGGCTAAGTGGACAACGTGTAGGGAGTTCGCGGTTCGGTACGGACTTGTGATATTAGAATTTGATTTTTTCATTCTGCCCCTGAAAAGTCACTTTCCTGTTACTTCCAATACAAACTCTGCGAATTGCTTAGAGTGAATCCGTTAACGGGGATACATTTTATATAATAATAATATTAATAATATAATAATATTTAGCACCGCGTCTTACTACCCGTTCGGGTTATACGCTTTAAGTACTAATTACTCTAATGGATTGGGAATTGGGAAGGTTAAATTAGAGGAAGTGAACCCGCATTTGCGTGGAGGGAGAGTGGAAAACCATTTAGGAAAAACCACCCCCAGTTCACCCGACCGAGATTCGAACCTCAATCTCCCCGTCCTCATCAGTCGAGCTCAACACGACAAGCGCGTTAGCCAACTACGCCACCGAGGCGGGTCCTTTGTTTCTACTTATTTATGTGAAAAAGGGTGATAAATGATAAATATTAAAACGAAGCAGCTGAATCGAATCCGATTCGACTCATATATGCGAATATCGAAGTAATACAATTGAAACAAGAATAGACAAATTAGTGAAAAGTATTTAACAGCAGAGGTCCCATTAAATACAGTTAGGTAAGTTGATTTTTCTGTTTTTTTATTTGTTTGTTATTATAATCAGAAAATAAAGCCACTATTTTAGAATAAATCTTAATGATTATTTGTTAGCAAAAACTAAAGGGCCGCGAAAACATTTGGGGATATTTAGGGGTCGAGAGTAATAAAAGGTTAAGAACCATTGATTCAAGTGACATATCTACCAGTATGAATTTAAATAATTATGTCAAGAGTCGGCAACAGTGCAAATCATATTTTTAATTAAGAAACATCATCATTTAAAAAGACCACCCCTTAATAAATAATTAAGAGAATAATTCAATAGCACATCAGTACTTATGTATAATGCCATATGTGCTATTCGTTTTTAACACGTTTTAGTGTCAAGCGAAACTAAAATGACACATCTCTCTAAATTATTATTATTATTATTATTATTATTAGCACCGCGTCTTACTACCTGTTCGGGTTATACGCACTTACGCTAATGTGTAATGGTAGGGTGATTGTGAGATGAAATGGAGGACCTACAGNGGCATTCCCCACATTCACAAGATATCTTGTCAGAGGTGAAGGAAGGGTTTGGTAATCAGATAAATCTGTGCCGGGACCGAGGATTGAACCCCGAACCCCCAGCACAGAAGTCTGACACCTTACCCCTAGACCGCCAGGTCATCCATAGGGCCTATTAATGTATCATACTCACTATCTATGCAACACACAATTTTCTTAAAACCATGTAATTTATACTCACATCAACACACTTTTTTGAACCATTTAATGAATATTAACTATGTCACTAACACGTTTCATAAAACCATGTAATGTTTACTCATTTTGTTACCCAAACTTAAAAAAAAAAGTAAATCTAAGGAATACAAATTTTACCACTTGATGTTGTTTTTTTTAAAACATTTTTTTCACTATGTCACTTTGAAATGTTTCAAATATTTAAAAATGTGTCTTAAAACACGCGAATCATTTTAATTAAATAATTTACTTTTAAATCTAAAAATAAATAATGTATATCTTATTACGAATAACAGTTTTAATAAAAAAATTACACAATGTAGTTGATATTAAAAAATTGAATGGTTCATTTATGAAAATAATTTATCAGGACTCAAGATCACAATGAATAAATTTCACCTTAAAGTAGGTTTCACAGTAATTTTAAGTAATATAAATTTCGCGACAACAATGGCAAAGCGGTCTGCCGAAGAAGCGCACTCCAGGCAAAACTTTCAATGGTCACAAAACGTCACCGCATTAGTCGCTGTAACCTTGTGACGTCATTGTTACCTAAGCTTTCGTGTTTCTTTTTATGTATGCTAGAAGCGTCGGTGGCGGCGGAGGCTAAGTATGAATGCATTTGCACAAGAACAAACGAGGCCAGTCGTCATTAAGTCTTACTAATTAACTTTTTGAGGATGCGCCATACGACAATCGCCCATCTCAACTTCTCTCTATCACGTCCTAGTACGTAACTAGCATCGTTGCCTAGTGAGCTCTGGTAGTGGTCCTCCGAACTGCAAGTCCCCTACGCTAGCTCATCAGAGAGAGACGGTTCAACTACCTTCACTGTCTGACTATTTTACTCTTAATATATTAGCATATCATGATGGTTAGTTATTGGAATGTGGTATAGAGGTACAAAACCATCCAATTTTCACTTGAAATTAGAAAATAAAATTAATTTTGTAACAATTGAAAAATAAAAATGGAATGGAATTAATTTTATAAGTCATAAGAGTTTACTTATTCCTCTATGCATACATTGAAACGAGGATTTTTGTTTTTCTTACTTAAAACACTTAACTTTTTTTTTTAAGTTACGATGAGTAACCCCCTTTAATAACGCCCTTGGGATAAGTTATTAATAATGCACTCACATTTTCGGGACTAGGTGAGATTTTGAGCTTTCCTGAAACATTTAGGCAAACCAGATTTGCTGTATGAAAGTTAACTCATTTTAAAATCTAGTTTTAATAATAATATTTAGCACCGCGTCTTACTACCCGTTCGGGTTATACGCTTTAAGTACTAATTACGCTAATGGATCAGGAATTGGGAAGGTTGAATTAGAGGAAGTGAACCCGCATTTGCGTGGAAGGAGAGTGGAAAACCATTTAGGGGGAAAAACCGCCCCCAGTTCACCCGACAGAGATTCGAACCTCGATCTCCTCATCCTCAGCAGTCGAGCTCAACACGACTAGCGCGTTAGCCAACTACGCCACCGAGGCGGGTTAGTTTTAATACATTTGACAAATACAGTATAGGCCTACATTAAATACGTCTATATTTTTTCTAAGTATGCCACTATATAATTTACTAAATCTTCGTATAGGGAGAGTTAAATTGATTACTCAAATGTATAAAGTCCATTTAATCTTTATATAGAAAATATATCGTATTTGATAGAAGATACTTTTTTATCTATAATATTTTTCAAACGTTGTTCTACATACATATAAATATGTAATTATACATGTTTACACTTACCATCTTTGCTAGAATTTAGGCCTACATCTACACATATAGATTTGTTGTTAGACAAGCTGAATATACAAAATACTATATTTTTAAATTCACTTTTGACAATGTTTACAAAGCTTTTTAACTTTTTTTTTGCACTACGTTTTACTACCCGTTCGGGCTACACACTCATGTACTAATTATACTAATGGTTTAAGGATTAGTAAGGTTTGATTGAGAAGAAGTGCACCCACATTTGCGGAGGAGGAGAATTGAAAACCAATAAGTAAAACCACCCTCAGTGCAGCCGACTGGAATCGAACCATGAACTCCCCGTCATCGGCAGTCTAATCTATTGTAAGAGTAGCGCCTTAGACCATGTGGTCACCAAAGTGGGCAGGGATATTTTTAACTCATGATACAAAATATTTTTTATATATGCAGTTTGTGAACTAACTTGGAAATATACGGAGATAAATGTTAGCCTATTTACAAAATTAAGTTGAAGATTATTTAACAGGCAGATAATTAATAGGAAACCAATGCAGATAACTAAATATAAAATGATAGATTGGATTCTAGCTCAATACAATCTAGGTAACTGTCCCATTAATTTAATGTTTAATGTTTAATGTTTGTAAATGTTTAGCACCACGTCTCATTACCTTTTGGGGTTATATACCCGCCTCGGTGGCGTAGTTGGCTAACGTGCTAGTCGTGTTGAGCTCAACTGCTGAGGACGGGGAGATCGAGGTTCGATTCTCGGTCGGGTGGTTTTTCCTAAAATGGTTTTCCATTCCCCCTCCACGCAAATGCGGGTTCACTTCCTCTAATTCAACCTTCCCAATTCCTAATCCATTAGCGTAATTAGTACTTAAAGCGTGTAACCCAAACGGGTAGTAAGACGAGGTGCTAAATATTATTATATTATTATTTTGGGGTTATACGAATATACCGTATTAATTAGGATAATGCATTAAGGATGAGGAAGGTTAAATAAAGAGGAAGTGCAGCAGCGTTCAAAGTTATATATATATATATATATATAGATATATAGATATATATACACACACACGTTAGTAGGATAGGATTAGGACTGTAGAATTAAGAGAAACTATACATGGGTTAGGAGAGGTAGGAGAGTGAAAACTTTTTTTAGCCTATTGTCTTACTAACCAATCGGTTTATTCGCTTATGTACTAATCACGCTAGTGGTTTCTAGGATTAGGAAGGTTATTTTCCAAGGAAGTGTAATGACATTTACTTGGAGAGAGAATGGAAAACAAATTTGAAAAAAATCAGCCTCAATACACCCGACTTGCGATTTGAACCTCAATCTCTTAGTCATCGGTAGTCTAGTCTACTGGATTATTTGACATTTAGACCATGGTCCCAAAGATGATGATGATGATGATTATTATTATTATTATTAGCACCGCGTCTTACTACCCGTTCGGGTTATACGCACTTACGCTAATGTGTAATGGTAGGGTGATTGTGAGATGAAATGGAGGACCTACAGTTTAACGTGGGATCCGAACCACGGTGGAGGCCTGGCATTCCTCACATTCACAAGATGTCTNTGGCATTCCCCACATTCACAAGAAGTCTTGCCAGAGGTGAAGGAAGGGTTTGGTAATCAGATAAATCTGTGCCGGGACCGAGGATTGAACCCCGGCCGCCAGCACAGAAGTCTGACACCTTACCCCTAGACCGCCAGGTCACCGACCCCAAAGATGAGAATTTCTTAGTAACTATTTTATCTTTCCATGAAGACGTGTGCCGGAAGAGAAATAATTACCGTCTGACCATGCTGTGTGGTCTTGAGCCAAAACTAGTAAACGTATGAATGTTAATAAGCATTCTAAGAGAACGTTATTCCATAAACAACCACTAATATTGCAAGAATTATCAAACTTAAATTTTAATATTAATTACCACGTCTTACTCCTCGTTCAGGTTGTACACATATATAATCATTAGTTTAATAGGGTAGGGATGAGGTAGGTAACATTTTAGAGGTAATTTACACACATTAGCGCGGAAGGATAGTGGTAAATAATAATAATAATAATAATATTTAGCACCGCGTCTTACTACCCGTTCGGGTTATACGCTTTTAAGTACTAATTACTCTAATGGATTAGGAATTGGGAAGGTGGAATTAGAGGAAGTGAACCCGCATTTGCGTGGCGGGAGAGTGGAAAACCATTTAGGAAAAACCACCCCAGTTCACCCGACCTAGATTCGAACCTCGATCTCCCCGTCCTCAGCAGTCGAGCAGCTCAACACGACAAGCGCGTTAGCCAACTACGCCACCGAGGCGGGTGATAGTGGTAAACCATTTAGGAAAAACCCCTCTCAGTTTACCTGAACAGGATTCGAACCCCAATCTCCCCGTCATCAGCAGGCCAGTCCAACATGAGCTTGACGCCTTTTAGACCATTCGCCACCCACCGAAGTGGATTAAACTTAAAATTAACCCAAGCAAAAAACATTACATTACATTACATTGGTTACAGTAGCCCCATGGCTTCTTTGGTGCTGACTGACAGACAACATTTAGGTATATACCTAAATTCTGACCGTCAGAAGTGACAGCGGCTAAACTCATGTTTTTGCAGATCATATGGTTAGGCGTAGGGATACATAATTTGGTCTGGTAACTTTTCAAAGCTTTTAGCTGTCAGCTGTGAGCTGTCAGTCAGCACCAAAGAAGCCATGGGGCTACTGTAAATTTGCTTACATTTGGTTGCCTGCTTCCTATGACTACACATGAATACATACACGACAAGAGAGAAATGTAAAAGTCAGAATGAATAACTCGAACAATGGTGCAATATCTTGCACTATTCACAGCCAGGAATGATAAAGTATAGATATCGTAAATAAATTCTACAAATGAATGTTACAAAAGATAATTAAAATACAAATAAAATAATTTACAAACTATAAGAAGAAAATACCTATAATTTATTTTATATATCTAAAAATATAGTACTTTATTATAACACGAATAAAACATAATTACAGCATTTAATTTGACATTTTAAATTATGTTTTTAACACTAACCCTGCTCATATTAATAATAAAATTTAATTACTAATGCTAATCTTATTACCAACAAAAATATATAATAATTTAATAATTTATTTTGAAATAATATAATCCCTATAAAATGTTATAATTTACCTGGAAACTTAATAATAGTAGTGTTTAAATTAATTATATCCCTAATTGTAGTTGATAAAATTACTCATATATTTCAATTAGTTCTATATTGAGACTAATTTTAAATAAAGTCTCTCATATGAAAGTAATACGTTACAATAAAAAAAAAGAACTAAACTATTGAAAATAAAAGCCAAAACGTGTCAGAGAGCGAGATTCAGAAGCAAATATAATACTTCAAAACTGATTAGTTCAACAATAGCAGTTGGTGCGAGGTAGGTGTTCGATCCTCGATAAAATGCTGCTATTCAACATTCATCCCTTTAAATCTGTTCCCTAAGGTTATAGTTAAATATTCTGGTGGCCAATACGTGAGAAAAGGGGTCAATTTTCTCTCTTACTCTTCTCTTTCTCTCTCTCTCTCAACGCATCTTAGTGCCCATTTGGGTTGCATTAATATTTGGTAAAAAAAAAAATAATAATTGTCAGGCAAAACTCCCGCAATGCTTCTCGATTCTACTTCGAAACTCGATGTCAAATTTCGGTCAAGTCATGACGCGATTCCACCTTTGTTTTTATTATTATTTCTGGTTTTGCTCGATCAGGTGGCACCAATAATAATTAGTGAAGGTCGTTCAGCCATGTTGGTTCTTTAAGGACTGGTCGGAGTGGTTCCATCTATTCACGCTATCTGCATGATTCAGGTTATCGTTATGCTCTGATGGAAAAACTATTTCTCAGCACTACTCGGGCGTTAGGTCGGGTGACCATAGCATAGTGGTGGAGTGGTTAGAGAGGTCAATGACAAGCTCTAGGAGACTAACTATTCACCAGTGGGGAAAGGGTGGAGGGACTAAAACTACTAAAACTATTAGTATGTATCTTCTATTATTGTCATGAACCTTATAGTGGACCTACTCAATTACAGAGTGAGGAATGCTATGTTTCTCCAACCGCCTCGGTGGCGTAGTTGGCTAACGCGCTTGTCGTGTTGAGCTCGACTGTTGAGGACGGGGAGATCGAGGTTCGAATCTCGGTCGGGTGAACTGGGGGTGGTTTTTTCCTAAATGGTTTTCCACCCTCCCTCCACGCTAATGCGGGTTCACTTCCTATAATTCAACCTTCCAAATTCCTAATCCATTAGAGTAATTAGTACTAAAGCGTATAACCCGAACGGATAGTAAGACGTGGTGCTAAATATTATTATAATATTTCTCCTTTATTTTCATTCATACAGACAAAAAAACAACAACTCGTAAATGGTTACCATAAGGCATTTCAAAATTCAAATATGAACATAGAAATCGAGATATAATAGGTTATATCCTCTCCTCAAGTTCTCATTGGTTGATACATCTCAAAGTTCAATGATTATCAATACTACACTCCATTCGTAACGTATAAGAAGTTAAAGTTAAATCGATTTTATGCATTGTATACTAATCATTACGTATCGAATATAAACGCTATCAATGAAAATGATGTGTTTCAATTTCTTGAGCACCATGTGCTATACACTTTTCGCTATAAGTTATGTTATGCATGAATATATACCCAGCCATAGAGTATTCTATAAAAAAAAAAGTCTGCCTTCCTAATCTACGGTAACCCGGTTCAATTCCAATGAAGTGTATAAATGAATCCCTTTATATATATAAAAACAGATACATATATATATATTTTTTAAATATTTATTTCATCTTACAGCCCACCCGGTTTATACGAATTTTAATTACGCTAATTGGGGGGCACGAGAAAAGTAAAATGTATATTATTATTATTATTATTATCACCGCGTCTTACTACCCGTTCCGGTTATACGCACTTATGCTAATGTGTAATGGTAGGATGATTGTGAGATGAAATGAAGGACCTACAGTTTAACGTGGAATCCGAACCACGGT
>CABEEJ010008154.1:0-18158 GCA_901482245.1 Timema douglasi
GAATCTTTTGAAGGGTGGTGGAATAACTGAACTGAAACAATTTCAAGCATACCTCACCGAATACAAAATCACAGTGTTTAGGGAACTTAGAGGGAGACAGGTCTTATATGAAGGGCCTACTCCCTCCGAACATTCCTTTAAGGGCTACATGGATTTGTATTTTCACGACGATAAGCAAAACCATTTTGATGTCATAACATCCTGGACAGCCGCATTTAAGTGTGGGTACTTTTGCCGTGAATGCCGTGTGCCGTTCAGTAATAAGAATGCGCACAAGTGCGGGTCCACGTACAAAAAGTGCTACGCTAAA
Source organism: Timema douglasi (assembly GCA_901482245.1). Lineage (NCBI taxonomy): Eukaryota > Metazoa > Arthropoda > Insecta > Phasmatodea > Timematidae > Timema > Timema douglasi. The sequence continues at coordinate 311 of CABEEJ010008154.1, forward strand.
GCGGTTTGTAGCGGAGGCCAATCTGTGGTCTGTAAAGACTGCGGGCGTTGGTTCACAAACCAGACATGTTTTGATAACCATAAACGTCCTGGTTTTTGCAGAGGTCACAGCTCGGTCTGTGATGTCAAAAAGGTTTGCGAGGTATTCGGGCAATTTTTCAGTTTGGAAAGAGAAGACTATTCACATAGGTGTTATGAGACTTTTTGTGGAGTATGCAATACCTATCGTCCTGTAACCCAAACTCTAAATTTAGAGGGGTTCAAATACATAAACAAAACAAAATTAAATGTTATATATAAAAAAGGGAGATTCTTCTAATAGAAGTGCAGTGTGAATAACTTCTTTTTTTGTGTTATACAAATGCTGGGTACACAACATGTACCCAGCGCACGCAACTCACTCCTAGAAGCGGAAAATAATAAGGTCCACCTTCACAGAATGCCTAATACTACACGAAGAGGACGAAGACTTAGTAAAAAAGGATTTTGGATCATAAATATTTATTAACCTAGGGATAATATGACGTAACTAAAATAGTAAATGATTTCAAGTCTTAAGTGCCTTCAGGTTTAACTTATGTCAACTTTTATTATAGAACAATGCATATATAGTGAAAGAATCTTAGAGTTCCTCCTAGATACAATAATAGTCAAATGACCTTGACTAAGTTCAACAATAATAATCGATATCATTAAAAAAATATTTAATAAACATTTACTCATTTTTCTTTTACCAATATTTTATTAAATACCATGAAATAGTTATGTGCATATACTATCAACGCGTGTCATCATTAACTTTGAGTAAGACAATCTCTAATATTATATAAGATTTCTGCAACATAACACATATCTATACTCGTTGTGAAAATACAATATCCTCGTAAAATGTTTTAGAGTTCCTTTTTTTTAATACCAATATAACAATAATATGCAAAAGTTACTAAACTGTGAATGCACAGGAATACTCTAGTTATCTAATCTTCCTCAGTAAATCATTACTTAGCTAGTCCAGAAACACACTTACAAGTACGATAAATGAAAATTAATAGCATATTTATTCCTGATAAGCGTAAAAACATAGCCTTCTTTACATTTGAAATTTGGTCTCCTGTTCTAAAAGAACTTTCCACATAAATAATCATTAAATTCAAATTTGCAACTTCATTCCTAAGCGACCTAAATAAAGCTAAATTGATTTGTATAACATTTGATCATTAATCACATATGACAAAGCGCTGACCTAACGTTATAAACAACATTCCCATATTAATATACGCTAAGTTAATATAGCGTCACAACTCCCAAGCTACATAAATAAAGGTTAAATAAATAACTATAACAGTCAAACCTTAATTACATAAGAAAAGTGATGGCCTAACGTTATAAACAACATTCCCATATTAATGTTTACAAAACATATATAGTGAAATAACGCGCAAGTAAAATAATTAAAGTTAAATTGTCTGTTCTGCGAAAGAACAAAGATTTAAACTTAGATTCCATAATTATATTTTTAGAAAAATGCTAATGACCAAAATGGAATTTTGAATAGTTAGATTTTACGCAGAATAAGAATTTTATCTTACATTATAATAATCAGTCTGGGAAGCCTCCTTCTTCGTCCTACATTGTCCACGCCTAATCCAAGCGTAGTCTCTCACTTTGCAGATGGTTGTTTATATGGAGCACACTCGTCGAACAATCGAGAAGGAAAAAGGTGGGGATCACAGAGAAAAACACACAGGAAGTGGGGATGCGCGCGACACTAGAAACGTCGATTATCTTCTGGCAGGGAGTAGCAAGTCCCAAATCTTTTTAGCAAGTTCTTTTGTTGACTTTAGGTGGAATTGAGCAGGGTGGTGGTCTCTAGTGGCGAGATGCGGCACTTGGCTCGCCGCTGATAGTTGTTCGCGGGGCGTAGTTGTTGTTGGACGTGTTATGAAGTCGAGGTGCCTGGCCTGGTTGATGAGATTGGGTAAGTGTATTATGATTGACTAGCCCATTTTGTTTACTTGGAGCATACATGCTACAGTCCTTTTGGTCATTTCTGTTATATGAAGCAGGCACCGTCAAAGCCGTCACTGGAAAAGAGCAATTTCATGTTTGTATTTTTTGATTTTGAATGCAGAAAAGAAACGCTTCTTCAAGGTGCGGCCGCCAAGTACTTGCACGAACCTAACCTATGTGTCGTGTAGACGTGTTGCAAGGCCTGCTTTCATATAGATGCAAATGATCATCATTGCACAGAATGTGGGGGCGATAGGACTCGCATATTCAAGGGTGATACCACAATGGCCCAAATTTTTTGGATTTATAGAACAAATTAAAGCTTCAAAATTTAAGGATATCTCCCTCCTCGGCCATAACGTGAAATCCTATGATGGAAATTTTATTTAAAAATATATGATGAAGGTTAAAAAATGGACTCCATAATTTATAATGAACGGTGGGAAAGTCGTGTCCATGCGTTACGGTCCGCTCCACTTTATTGACTCGCTGAACTTTCTCCCGATGTCCTTGTCCAAATTACCCAAAACGTTTGGCTTGAACGAGTCTTTGGCCAAGGGACATTTCCCCAATTTTTCCAACAAAATAAAACGTGGGTTATAGGGGTCCCTTGCCACCAAAGGAGGACTACGGCATCAGCGATATGTCGGTCGAAGGAAAGGAGCACTTTGAGAAGTGGTATGACGCGTTGGTCAAAGAAAATTATGTCTTTGATTTTAAACGCGAGATGGAACTGTATAGTGTGAATGATGTCAAGATCCTACGGAAGGCTTGCCTGAAGTTTAGAGAGATATTCATGGAGAAAGCAAAGGTGGATCCTTTCACAGAGGCATGTACGATAGCTGGAGCGGCCATGTTGGTTTACCACCGAAGTCATCTTAAGGAGGGTACTATCGGTATTATCCCTAACGGTGGCTATCGATGCACAAACCAACAGTCGCACATCGCTGTACAATGGACCTGCTGGGAGGCCCATCAACGCGGTGTCTCTATTCTTCATGCGGGTAACGGCCGTGAGGAATATTTGTTAGGGTGACGTATAGATGGCGTTGTTAAATCTTGAGATACCACCACCATTATCCAGTTCTGGGGCTGTTATTGGCACGGGTGCCCTCTCTGTTACCCTGACAGGAACACCCCTATCAAAAATAGTCCCCACGAGACAATGGAGACGCGTTATGAAGCGAAAATGGCGTGTTTGGAAAAGTTTAAGAATGCCAGCTACACGGTCGAAGAGATGTGGGAGTGTACGTTTAATGCGATGAAACGCACAGACAAGGACTTGCAGCAATTTGTACTCCAGCACGAGGTGTACACCATGGAGCCTCTCAGCCCTAGGGATGCATTCTTTGGCGGGCGTACAAATGGTATCAATCTCTTCCACGAAGCAGACCTTTCTTGTGGAGAGAAGATCAAGTACTTGGATGTGTGTTCATTGTATTCCTACGTTTGTAAGTACAAAACATACCCCATCGGCCACCGCAAAATTCACTTGGAACCAAATTATCCGTCTATAGATCAAGTAGAAGCCATAGCCAAAGTTACAATGACGCCTCCACGGGATTTATTTATGCCCGTATTGCCTACACGGATGCACGACAAACTAATGTTCATCTTGTGCAGGAAATGCGGGGTGGAGAAAAACCAAGGCTCTTGTCAGCACAACGACAAAAAAGATCGCTGGTTGACAGGCGTCTGGGTGATTAACGAGATCCGGAAAGCCGTTGAGAAAGGCTACACCGTTGAAGCAGTACACGAAGTGTGGGAGTACAATTTATCTGTTTACGACCGTCAGACACGTTCTGGCGGCTTGTTTCACGGGTGAATTGATACTTTTTTGAAAATTAAACAAGAAGCCAGTGAATGGCCAGAGTAGTGTAACTCATAGGAGGAAAAGTTAGCTTATATTCAAAGTTATGAGGAAAGGGAAGGGATAAAACTCGATTTCTACTCTGTTTGTAAAAACACTGGTCTCCGCCCTTTGGCTAAACTTTTTTAAATTCACTATGGGGAAAGTTTGGGCAAAGACCCGATTTACCACACGTAGCCGTTGTCAACGACTATCAGGGCATCCACAAAGTACCTGACGGATTTGTACATCACCGTGGACAGCGTCATTGATGTTAATGATGAGTTTATTTCCTCAATTACAAGGATTCGCGTGACACGTTGCGCGCTAACACTAACACGAGTGTGGCGGTGGCATGCTACACGACTGTTATGGCTAGGTTGCACTTATACAGAATCCTTGAACAATTGGAGGACCGCGTTTTGTATCATGATACAGATAACGTTCTATTCACTGAACGCTCCGGCGATTGGAGTCCACCGACCGGATACTTTTTAGGTGGCCTTAACTGATGAACTTCAGGATTACGGTCCGGGAAGCTACATTAGCGCCTTTGTATCTGGTGGTCCCAAGAATTACGCTTACCGAGTTTGTGTTGGTGACGATCCTGCAACAACAAAAACGGTGTGCAAGGTCCACGGGATCACCATAAACTATGGCAACCGGAACAATGTTAATTTTTATGTTTTGAAAGCGATGGTCACTGAACAGGCTGCGGAAATATACATACAGATACCGCACAAAATTGTAAGCAAAGGTCTTGCGACTGTATTTACCGTTTCCCAGACTAAATTCTACCGGCCCGTGTATACCAAACGTCGGATAACCGATGATTTTAATACGTTGCCGTTTGGGTATCAGAGTCCTTGTAAACACACTCGCCACGAATAAAAGGTATATCATTTAGACGGGCTGAATAATCATATTTTTTTCTTTCAATATAGACAGTTCCACTGACATACCATTTTTCAAAGATTTGAGATTTTTTTCATATTTTTTTAATTCATGAAACCAAGCATATTTTTTAAATTTTATCTTATGCACCCGGGTTATTTTTTATATTTTTTTATTTGTCAGTACAATCCTCTGCCTACCGGATTTTTTCTAGTCAATTAGTTGTTTGTATATATTTTAATTCTAGTCAATTATAATAAGCTCTATTTAAATATATATATCTTAAAATCTATTCAAATATGTAATAAACTGTTTATATATATATATCATATTTAGTACCGAGGCCACTATTCCCCCTATATTTTAAATATTCACAGTATACTTTACACTGTGTGTATACTTTTTCAAGATTTAAATAAATATTGTAAAGTTATGTTTGTGTTTTAACGTCAACACCCGCACCTCCCTCCTATCCTATAAATACAAGCTGTCTCAAACATTATGGACAAGTTGAAACATCCATTTTCGGCCATCATAAGCGACCCTTCCGGCTGTGGAAATTCACATTTCGTTGCCGACTTTATCGGTCACTTGGACACACTGTGTGACGTTAAATTTGATAAAATCTCCTGGTATTATGCTTTATGGCAGCCGGGAATCGAACAAGATGGGGCAAGTCCACTCGTCATATTCTGTAAGGGTTTGCCCGAAATGGATAACATCTAATGACTCTCCACAGCTGATTACCCTGGATGACCTGATGCGTGAAGCCAACGAAGTGGTCGTCGATCTTTTCACGAAAGGATGTTATCATCGAAATATTAGCGTCATGTACCTTATACAAAATATATTCCACCAGGGCAAAGTTCAAAGAGATATTTACTTAAACGCACATTTTATCGTGCTTTTTAAAAATCCCAGGGATAAAGCTCAGATTCAACACTTTGCACGTCAAGTCTGTCCTGAAAATCCCCGTGTTTTGCAAGAGGCTTACACTGATGCTACAAGTACTCCTCACGGCTATAAATTGTTAGATTTCAAACAAAGTACACCAGAATGGTTCAGATATAGAACCTACATAAATGTCAGGTGCTGCGTGTACTTACCACGCAAAAGCTATACAAACACGGACACTTCCCGCTTACAGAACATTTCATAACCATGAGACCCAAAATGCTGAAACAGGCCCCTCTGCTTCTTGCGATGTATCGCATGAACCCTCAACAACGTGTCGCCTTGATGAAAACGGCCGACAAGAAACTGGTTGACTCTGTTTGCGAGTGTGCCTACAACACTTTAAAAGTGCTGGTGCCGCTGAAAAATGTGCAGAAGACAAATTTACGTGCTCACAAGCAGGTGTTGCGCAAGCTGGTCAAACGAGGAGAGTGCTGGAAGAAGAAGAGACGACTACTCGTTCAGAAGGGAGGAGCGTTCTCGCCCTTACTTTTAGCCCCTTTAATCAGTGGGGTTCTCGGTTCCTTATTCAACAAGTAAATAATGGAACACACGAAAAAGATGATATTGGTGTCCCCGGAAACATTACACCGTTACGAGCAACACCACCAACAAGTGGTATCGGCAACAAATCCTGTGGTCTCAGAGTTGGACAAGGAAATGGAAAAAATCCTCGCTTCAAAACTTGAAAAGTCTAAATGAACTTTATACCAACTAGTGCTACAGTGCTATCTACACATTAGTCAACACCCTCCACAATCTGAAAATACCACCAACACCACCACCCCTGAAATGCCTGTACTTCCCATCCCATAAATACTTAATACTGTACCAGCACAGGCACGTAAAAAAGCTGAACATTTACTAGAACATATCATTTCCCGAGGCGGCATCTCTTGGGAATCAAATTGAGAAGTGAGTATTCAAGATACGCCTCTCCGTGGATCCGTTATTGTGGATTTAGTCAACGATCTGGTCAGAGCAAGAAAAGACAATGAACTGTCAGGGTGGCGAGAGTTTCTCACAGCTCTGCAAAAAATAAACGTTCCGAAAGAAATTATTGTAAATCCGAAGCGTTTGGTGCCCATTAGAGATCTACGCCCGTACCACAACAACCACTTACAACGTCGCAGCACCCTAAGAAGAAGAAACTGAAAAGGGTAGATGAAAACAGGTGGCTACCATTCAAAGCTTAATGGACCGTTTTGCAGATATCTACTACGACCCTTCTCATCCTGAGAGGTTTGCAGGTGCATGTCGCTCATAAAGGCGTCCAAGAAAGATCCCGAAAAAGTACGAGAATGGCTTCGTGCGCAGGACGCTTATACCGTACACAAACCTGTTGTAAAAGAGGTTTCCACGCAACATGTACGTGGTGTCAAACATTGATGATCTCTCAAGCCGATCTCAACGATATGCGAGTTCTCAGAAAATACAACGACGGTGCAGTGTACTTGCTCACCGTCATCGACGTGTTTAGCAAGATGGCCTGGGCGAGGACGCTTCCATCCAAGACGGGGAGCGTCATGAGAGACGCCTTTCGTGTCATTTTCAAGCAAAGCGGCCGTAAACCTCTACGTATACAGACGGAAAATGGGACACAGTTCACGGCACGTCTAGTCCGGAAATTTCTCAAGCAGGTAGGCGTGCATTACTACACCACTAATAATCCGGACGTGAAGGCAAGCATCGTGGAACGTTTCAATAGAACTTTGAAAGGACGCATGTGGCGCTAATTTACAAAAAATAACACGTATAGGTATGTGGACGTCCTACAAGATCTAGTCGACGCTTACAACGTCGCCAAACATTCCAGTATCAAGATGGCTCCCGCCGACGTTGCAGAAACTAATGTGCTTCAAGTCAGAGATAATCTGTACGGCTAAAGACGTTCAAACTCGAAGCCTAAAATAAAATTCAGTGACACGGTGCGTATTAGCAAATCCAAAATGCTCTTTGAAAAGGGCTACGAAATCAATTGGAACGAAGAGATTTTCGAAATCAGCAGTGTTGTGTTGCGACATCCTGTCGTCTACAGACTCACCGATCTTGACGGTGAAGAAGGGGAATGGACGCTTTACGAACCTGAATTTCAACGCGTACGTCTCCCTGAAACTTTTAAAGTTGATAAAATACTACGCCAGAAAGAAAGTGTACGTGCAGTGGAAAGGTTACCCCGTCAAGTTTAATTCCTGGATTCCCGCCAGTTACGTTAACACACTACCATGAAAGACCAATTTTAAATCACTTTGTGGAGCGACATCTCTATAGGATATTTCCCGAAAAATACCCTCACGAATATCATCACGCAACTTCCTTAACGTCTTACACTCGATGGCAGGTGGGAAGTCGCTCTGGCTGAATTTCAATATCAGTGTTCTTTCACCACCGTACCCTAGGTTAAAAATATTGTATGGTACAACTGGGTGGACGCTAACGGTGTTGAACAAATATTCAAGGATCATATCCCTGCTGGAAACTACAGCACTATCCATGAATTGATCAAAGCTCTAAACGACGTAGAGGCTTTTAAAGGGGATTCCGGAGCTGTATTCAAGTACACAAACCCCAACAAAAAAGTGGACATTGTATCTTCTTCACCAAATATACAGCTACTGACTCTATCAGGCCAACTAAGTCTACAGCTCGGTTTCGATCCTCAGACTAATCTGATCAAAGTAACAAAGTCACCGTATGCCACCAACATTCTACTATGCTTGCCCTCGCAAATGTAAATCTACACGGATATCATCGAGCCTCAGTCCGTGGGTGACATTGTGGCACCGCTGTTACGTATCGTCGGTATCAACAACGTAAACTATCTTTACGGCATACATAAGTCAGTTGGCTACGACCCATTGCACTACATGCCCGTGCTTAGAAGGGAAATTGAAAGTTTGGAAATCAATATAAGAACAGACACGGGTGAATCTGTACCATTCGAGTTTGGAAATGTGTGCGTGAAACTTCATTTTCGACGCTGCTCAATATGAACTGTCCCTACCAAAGATACTACGTCAACCAGGCTGGAACAGGAATATTTTCGATCCACCACGGTGTTCCCTATCAACGAGGGCATAGGATAGGAAGTTTTATCAGTGGCCTTTTCAAAAGCGTTGTACCGTTGCTGAGAAGCGGTGCTAAAGCCATCGGAAAATAGGCGCTTCATACGGGTATCGACGTGCTCTCCGACGTCACCAATCAGCGTTCTCCTTTCAATGAGGCCCTACGGCAACGTGTCGGCGAGGCTGGAACAAAACTGAAACGCAAGTCTGAACAGATGATCAATACGCTGATGACCAGCTCAGGCTATAAATGGCGTCGTAAGAAGCAACGACGCCAGTCTAATTACATCGCCCGACGTAAAAAGGTAAAGAAAGACGCTAAAGTTATTTTCAGTTAAAATATTTCTACACCCCCAGTTCTGCGATTGTGCCAGCAGTGAACTCGATCTCTTTTCCGTGCCACCCACTCAAACCAGTCTTGAAAGTGGGCAATGGCTCCAGTACAAACCTGTCTCTTCTCTCACCGATGATTCACCCATCTAATTTACCGTTACCGGACAAGGCGAGTTCTATATCGATCTTTCCCAGAATATGCTCTATCTCAGGGCGGCCATCATGAAACCCGACGGTGGTGCTTTCACAGAGGTGGATCAGATTGCTCCCGTCAACAACTGGCTATATTCGCTATTCACACAGGTTGATGTGTTTTTAAACCAAAAACTAGTCTCACCGCCCAGAAACACGTATGCCTATAGAGCGTACATTGAGACTCTGCTCAATTACACCAGTGAAGCCAAAAGAAAGCATTTGACTTGCAGTCTGTGGTTCGAAGACACCCCCGGAACCTTTGAGGAGGCTAACGCTGGCAACAAGGGATTTGAGACCCGCCGCAGTCTCACCACGGTGGATATTTTGGGGTATCTACTCGGAGACGTGATTAACCAAGTGAAATACCTTTTTAACGGCACCGAGCTCAGAGACAGGTTGGTCCGTTCCAGAGACGGGTTTAGTCTTATGGTGGTCCCTGAACTCCCTCACTTTAAGGTTCACATCGTTGAAGCCGGCCTTCTAGTGCGACGAGTCAAATTAGCACCTTCTATACTGTTGGCACATGCCAAAGCTTAAACTTCAGTCCCGCAAAGTATCCCATCACGCGTGTGGAAGTAAAAAAACTCACTATTCCTACGGGCGTGCAAGGAAATTCACTTGACAACGTATTCACCAGGCTGTTACCCAAACGGTGCATAGTGGGTTTTGTATCAAACGCAGCGTTCAACGGAGACGCCACCAAGAACCCGTTCAGCTTTAAAACCTACGGCATGAACCATTTATCGCTGTACGTGGACGAGGATCAAGTACCGTCGAAACCGTTACAGCCCGATTTTTCAAACGGACACTATGTTATGTCCTACCATACACTGTTTTCTGGAACGGGTATCCATTTCATGAACGAAAGTAGTGACATCACACGAGAAGCCTTCCCCAAGAGATATCATCTTATGGCTTTCGATCTCACACCTAATATGTCTGCCCACATGACATCGCATTGGAATTGGACGAGGCACGGCTCTCTGAGCATCGAAGTGAGCTTCACCCGGACTCTCACCGAAACCGTCAACTGTATCGGGTAAGGGGAGTTTGCCAACACCATCACCATAGACAAGTACAGAAACGTCGTGACCGATTATGGAAGTTAATATAAACGGCTTCTAGCCCCTTACCCTCTCATTTAAGCCATGGGCGTCATTGTGGATTTCCAGAGCTTCATCGATGACAACAAAGAGATTATCGTCAAGGAACTGAGTGTTTACTCTGTATGCAGTACATTACTTCATTATTGGGTGTTAAAACTCCCTTACGCTATCGAGGAACTTTCTGCCAATGCCAGAAAGAAAGCCGACTATATAGTCAATAATCTGCACGGTATTCCTTGGGATAGTGGTGATGTGGATTACTATATGCTCGAATCTCTCATATTCCGTGCCACAACGCATGCAGAAACCGCCTACGTCAAGGGGACGGAAAAGAAAAAGATTCTAGTCAAATACACGTCTACACCCATCCTAGATCTGTACAACAGAGGCTGTTCGCATATCGTTGAGATCAGCTTGCCATAGTTCGTCAATGTTTGACACCACGTACTTGTTGCGTGGAAACTTTTTTATCACCTGTTTTTGTAGGGTATAAGCGTCCTGCACATGAACACATTCTTGTACTTTGGAGGAATCTTTCTCGGACGCCTTTATGAGCGACGCCACCCCTGCAATCCCTGCAGGATGAGAGAGATCGTAGTAGATGTCTGCTATACGTTCCATTAAGCACGGATTGGCAGCCAACTGTTTTCGTCCACCCTTTTCAGTTTCTTCTACTTAGGGTGCTGCGGCGATGGTGTAAGTGATTGTGTTACGGTCGTCTGATCTCTAATGGGCGCCAAACGTTTAGGATTTACAATAAATTCTTTCGGGACGTTTATTTTTTGCAACGCCTTGAGAAACTCTCGTCACCCCGACGGTTCACTGTGTCTTCTCGCTCTGACCAGATTGTTGACTAAATCCACAAAATTAGATCCACGGAGAGGAGTATCGTTAATACTCACTTCCCTGTTCTCGTCCCAAGAGATACCGCCACAGGAATTAATATGTTCTAGTAAATTTTGTAGCGTGTCAACCAAATGGATGAACAGCTACAAGAAAATATTTAATATTTTCGTGATTTTATGCGAGATAAAAATTAAATCAGCATATTTAATATAATCTGTATCTAAAGTAATATCTTCTGATCTACTAAAGTTACCTATCGTCTTACCGCCTAACACGTGGTTGATCAAAAATATTGTCTTTTGATAGTTACGGTGTTAAATATCAAAGAAGAAGACTAATATTATTGTGTTTATGAACTAAAGACTTTAACACTTCGCTTTTCCCGGCGGATAATAATTCATAAACAGGCGTTCTACAGCCACGTGGTCTACGCACACGAAAAATGTTAAAAAATATGTCTATATCCTTACTTCTCATAAAAACAACAGTGGATATTAAATAAGTAAATTAATACAGATATATTATGATATAATATATTTATGAACAAGCTCACCCCAGCCAGATGTCTGCAGATATCATTCTTTTAAAAAACACGAGGTTCTCAATCATGGTCGACCCTTACGTGCGCTGTTGCTGAACTCAGCTGGTCAAAAGAGTGAGAGGTGAAGAATCGACTCCTGGACTTGTTGTGCACACAGCGATACTGGTGGTCATGTGAAGAACCTTTGATAATGTTCATTTGTTTTCCTTTTCTCCCCACGTTTATTCTCCTTTATTTCTGTCTGGTTTATACATTTTTATTCCCCATTTCTTCTTCGTCTTGTCCTAGCCAGGTTGGTATATATATGGGCCGTCCAGAGATAGCAATCCGTAGAAAAGTTCCACCGCGAGTCGAGACAACAAGGAATATTCACCGCCCAGCGCCGACACGAAAGACCATGGAGACTGCGGCGTCAGATTCGTAGAAAAATTCCACCGCGAGTCGAGACAACAAGGAATATTCGCCGCCCGGCGCCGACACGAAAGACCATGGAGACTGCGGCGTCAGATTCGTAGAAAAGTTCCACCGCGAGTCAAGACAACTAGGAATATTCGCCGCCCGGTGCCGACACGAAAGACCATGGAGACTGCAGCGTCAGATTCNGACACGAAAGACCATGGAGACTGCGGCGTCAGATTCACCACCTTCAGCCGTGACAACAAGATAAGGGGTCGCCCGACTCTATTCACCATGAACATGGACGACGAGTTCAGCGGTACTTGTATCCTGTCGTCGTGGCCAAGTCTTTGCTACTTGGACTTTAGTAAAGTAATGTAAAATATGTATCCTTCTTCAAAGAAAAATTATATGTCAATATTTTAAGAGAAGCCACGTTTTGTTTCTACAAGAATAGTTTTTGTTTTGGTTTACTTAATTGGTATGTCTAACTTTAGCATAGATGTTTGCTAAGATTATTTATGTGTCACATAGCACACTTCTTACATTAAAGCCTCTGGCTAAGAATGTTAGTGTTGTGACTTAGTCTGAATCACGAGTTCGCTACTCCCTTGTTCCAAATTAGTCATGACGTCCTAAACGTCATGAACATTAGTTTTTTTATATTGGGGGCTACTACCAGGATGTCTGTCTTTCGTTAAGAAACAGGTTTAGTACTTTATATGTAAATGTTGTTGAAAACTGTGAATTAGCTGAGTATTGGCTTAATGGCGTGACCCAAGGAAATTGCCCTAGATTCATTGTGGGGTCCGCGCTAATTATTCTATTTCTATTTCTATATTTGCCTGTGATTAGGTTTTGATTTAGCATAGTTATCAACGTACTATATTATGCTCAGGCAGTACCTAGGGGAATAAGGCCAGCAGTAGTACATTTGTGACACCTGTTTCATAGCCTTCAATTAGCTGGATTTATCAGCTAAGGATCCATCAAGTTTTATGGATACCTATTAATAAAACTCTACCAAGTGAGACTGTGTAAATGTTACATTCTTTATTTGCTCTTTGCTAATTGTTCAATCTTGTGAAACGTGTATTTATGACAATTTATCTATTTGTTTACTTCAATAAAGCCATTTGATAAAACTGATTGTGTGTGTTATATATATAATATATAATTGCATTCTTTTCAATTTGAGCTCTTTTACGTGCCTGTACTGGTACAGTATTAAGTTTAGCAGGGATTGGAAGTACAGACACTTCAGGGGCGGTCTTTGAGATATTTTCAGGTGGTGGAGGTTGTTGATTAAAGTGCAGATAGCGCTGTAGCACTTGTTGGTATAAAGTCCATTTAGACTTTTCGTCCAATTTGGAAGCGAGAATTTTTTCCATTTCCTTGTCAGCTTGGAGACCACTAGATTTGTGGCCGATGCCGCTTGTTGCTCGTAACGCTGTAATGTTTCCGGGAACACCAATATCATCTTTTTCATGTGTTCCTATATCTACTTGTTGAATAAGGAACCGAGGACACCGCTGATTAACGGGGCTAAAAGTAAGGGCAAGAACGCTCCTCCTTTCTGAACGAGTAGTCATCTTTTCTTCTTCCAGCACTCTCCTCGTTTGACCAGATTGCGCAACACCTGCTTGTGAGCACGTAACTTTGTCTTTTGCACATTTTTCAGCGACACCAGCACTTTTAAAGTTTTGTAGGCACACTCGCAAACAGTGTCGATCCGTTTCTTGCCGGCTGTTTTCAGCAATGTGACACGTTGTTGAGGGTTCATGTGATGCATCGCACGCAGCAGAGGTTTTTGCCTCAACACTTTGGAACTCATTGTTATGAAATGATCTGTAATCGGGAAGTGTCGGTGTTTTTATAGTTTTTGTGTGGAAGGTACACGCAGCACCCGACACTTGTGTGGGTTCTATATCTGAACCATTTTGGTGTACTTTGTTTTAAATCTAACAATATATACCCCAGGGAGTATTTGTAGCATCAGTGTAAGCCTCTTGTAAAACACGTACAATTTCAGATCAGACTTGACGTGCAAAGTGTTGAATCTGAGCTTAATCCCGGGGATTTTTAAAAAGAACGATATAGTGTGCGTTTAAGGAAATGTATCTATGGCCCCTGCCCTGGTGGAATATATTTTGTGTAAGGTACGTGACGCTAATATTTCGATGATGACATCCTTTGGTGAAAGGATCGACGATCACTTCGTTAGCTTCACGCATCAGGTCGTTCAGGAGAGTCATTAGAGGTGTCATCCTTTTAAGGCAAACCCTTACAGAATATGACGTGGGGACTTTCCTCGTCTTGTTCGAATCCCAGTTGCCATAGAGTATAATACCAGGTGATCTTATCAAATTTATCGTCACACATTGTGTCCAAGTGACGGATAAATTCGGCAACAAAATGTGACTTTCCACAGCCGGGAAGGCTCCTTATGATGACCGGAAATGGATATTTCAACTTGTCCATAATGTTTGAGACTGGTCTTAAAAGCTAAATGAACTTGTATTAATAGAGTAGGAGGGAGAGGGTGCAGACGTTAAAACACAAACATAACAGTTTTTTTACAATATTTTTTACAACCATTGAATAATTACATAGTGGCCTCGGTACTAAAGATGATTTGATATGTACAATAAAATAAATATTTGACTAGAAATAAAAATCAAGTATCTGGAGGATGGTACTGGCAGCTAAAAAAAATCCCAGTTGCATAAAATAAATCTTTGAAAAATGGTATGTGACAAAGATCCCTGGTTTACCCCTTGGTGTGAAAAATTCCCTGGTTTAAACTGTCGAAATTCGAACCTAAGACTCATTAACGATTGATCTTGGGCATCAAATGTAAATTATTGTTCAAGTAACCCAGAATCCTGGAGGATTACAGATGAGTGGTGGCACATTTACCACGCTCCACTAAAATTCACTGTTTGACTTGTGACTGGCAATTGGGGTTTGAATCCCAGTCGGGTGTACAGAAGGTGGTTTTTCCTAAACTATTCTCACATATTCCCTCCGCGCAAATATGGTTACTATTCCTTCAGATACAATCTTCTTCATCCTTAACACACTAGGTTAATTATTACGTATGCGTATAACCCAAGTATGACGTGGAGCTAATATATAAATATACATACAGAATGTTCTGAAACTCGTAGCCCAAACTACACACACAGCTTGTTTGAACCAAAAGTACGTCCTTGTCAGAGTGCTCACTATGAACTCTCGAGAAAAGATTCTAACAATCATTCACCCACATACTTGGACACGGAGGTTAAGCATTATTATTATGAGGTATTTAACGTGCACTTTCTAAATTAACTGATTTTATCAAAACACGACTTATAAACTAACTTAAATCCAGAACAGACACAACACCCAGCCCCCACCACGGCTGTTAATTCATCGCTGTGAAATGGTAAACCCAAATTTCACAAATTATAAATTATCATGTGATGTTGTGTATCGAACCCTGGCCCTTTAAGCAGGCACGTTATCAACTGAGCAAAGGGGTTGGATCAGCTAGTTCAAAACAAATTATTAATAATAACCACTTCAGTGGTTGAATGGTCACTCTCGTGTTAAGAATGACCTACTGAGGTCGGGGAGATCGGGGTTCAATTCTTGGTTGTGTATACTAAATGATGTTTCTTTTACCAAACAGATGCGGGTATATTACCTCTAAAATGCTTCCTTCCTAATCTCTACCCCATTAGAATAATAAATCTTTGACTTCATTTTATATTGTTGTCTTACAGCTAATTTAGTTATATCATATAAAGATGGTACTGTATATTTTTTGTTGCTAAAACTCTAAAATATGGTTAACACCCAAAATAATATTTCTCGATGCGCCACTGATCAATGCTTTTATTATGTGGGAGAAAGTGACCCGGATGATCAATGTTAAAGCTTGAAAATATGGTTAACCCCCAAAATAATATTTCCCGATCCGCCACTGCTCAATGCTTTTATTATATGTGAGAAAGTGACCCGGAGGATCAATACTAAAACTTGAAAATATGGTTAACCCCCCAAAATAATATTTCCCGATCCGCCACTGATCTATGCTTTTCTTATTAGAGAAAGTAACTCATTGACTATATGAAGGGTCTATGTAACTCCACTTCTTTTGTATTGCGTAACATTAATATATTAAACACCTTCCAGATGTTCTCTTAATCTCACCTTAGGAGTTTACAAGACATTGTCCACTACGGTAATCGAACCTGAGACTTGACTTGCTCCACGGTGTCGGACCTTGGGAAAGTATATCTACTAACATTTATATCTGTTTGGAGGAAGTGAGCCCGCGAGAAGAAGGGATGGGACCCCCAACAAAGCACTTGGACGAGATTATAAACTCAACCTTTCCGGTTACCGGCAAACCAGCATATCTCGATATTTGACACCCTTTACCATATGTTACACTCCAATAAAACGCTAACGTACCTGGCAACCAACCTCTAGTTTACCCGAAACTCTAACTACTTGAGGAAGTGAACCCTCATGGAGAGTAGAAAACACCCCTAATTTACCTGGCATAGAGTCGAACCTAGAACTGAGAAGTGAACCCTCAGGGAGAGTTTAAAACCACCCTCAACTGAGATTCAAACATCATCATGTAAACATTGTGGAACTGTTTGAGAAGTTCTGGTTAATTAACTATCTGTAACATGTTATGATAACCCCCGAGACGTTTGCTTTATCTCCAGAATAACAATGTTCCTCAAGGTTGTGGCAACCGGTATTCGAATCGAGAGTGCTTTTTGTTGTTCACAAACCATCCCTGGTTTCAACTGTTGACATTAGAACCTAAGACTCACTAACGATTAATCTTGGACATCAAGTAACCCGTTGGCACCTTTACCCCCTCTTCACTGTTTGACTTGTGACCGAAAACATACTATCCGTGGTTCAAATCTCAGCTGGGTGAAAGTTACACTCTTCCTGCGGTTCACTTAGCGCATAAGATGCGGTGCAAGATCGGGGTTTGATCCCTCATTAATCGTTTTCCACTTCCAAAGATACAGAACACTGAGGGGGGTCTCTGTGAGTACAAATCCACGCCATAGATTCCTTAATCATAGCCGGGAGGTTTTCCATACAAATGCGGGTACACTTACGTTTGTGAATTTGACACCTTACCTTAAGAGAATATAGCTACTTTACCTGTGGTCAGTATCTATCACCTGCATCTCTGGTAGCGTAGTCTAAGGCGTCACAGGGCGGTTGTGGGTTTGATTACTGTTCTGGTACATGACCAGTCTAGATGTCAGCCCCCCCGCACACTTTGTGAAAATCCGTGTACATTTCCCGTCCTCATACCTGGGGCTCATGATTGAACACAGATGCTATTGAATACTGTGTGGCTTAGAAATAGACATTGTGACAGAGTCACAACATGGAACGAGTACAATTACATGGACTTACCATCTGTCTCCATTTGGCTGTTCTACAAGGCTCCCCGCACACAAAAACACATCACTTCAGCAACCAGGGCTACGTTCAACTGAGGCGAGGAATATGTTCAGCAAAGTTACGCCTCCAGCTTGCCCCGCCCCAGAAAAGAAAACAAGAGACAGTCGACATGCGCAGATCCGTGCGCGCCAGTGAAAGTGCGGTGAAACCAACGGCCAGTCGGGGGG
>CABEEJ010008155.1:0-10320 GCA_901482245.1 Timema douglasi
ATTTTTTTACATACAATAAATGATTTTATGATTATTTTATCGTATTTTGAAATATTTAACTGAATAAAGTATTTTCATCAACTGCGGGTCCGCATCATTGTGAAAAACTTGTTTACCGTTATGTTCAATCATATGGTTTAAAATTCGTCAGTCGCCATTTTGAAGCTATGTTCGTTAGAAGTTATAAAGTAAATAAAATATTGCTTCACTGCAAAAATAGAATTTAATTTTCTTCACATTGTGACCTCAACATTTCTTAAATATCTGTCATAAGCTTAGCGGCGTTAGATGAGAAACTTGTCAGGTGATAGCAATAGGTGTCATTAAATCCCAGGACACCCCATCAACTGTTGATAGCACCTTATGAACCCAATTAAATTAGTATATTATATTGTAGTGAAGCGATATTTTATTGCTGTAACCAATAAATACTAGCCTGTTCTCTCGTCCCCTAGCAACCCACCTTGAGTCATTGAAGCTCAAACCCTCTTAACCTCACGAAATAGAGTAGATCATAACCATACTCTGATATTCTTTGTTAACAACTGTTCACAAATCAAGTATGAAGACAACAGACGTTTGATTTCAACATCGGACATTTAGTGATAGCGGAGATATATAGACAACTTTTCTAGTTATTTACTGATATTTACAAATATAGTTTACATTCAATTCTCTCTACTTAATTAAGTAGTTAAATATCACCCATGTGTGTGTGTCACCAACAATTCTACATTTAATAAAAAGTAGATATTTAAATCGTTCAAATGAGCTGATTCAGTGGTTGAAAGACACAAAGTCTCACTCTCGCGATAAACTGGAACTATGATGACGGGGAGATCGGGGTTCTGATGCCGGTCGGGTGTACACACTTATTTTCCTAAATGGTTTTCCACTCTCTTTCCATGCGAATATATGTGAACCTCCTCTAAACTCTACCTTCCTCCCCGTGACTAGCATTGTGTGTATCCACAGTGTGATGGAGGGGGGAGGCCAGTGTACAGAGAGGCGTGATGGTCCTAACAAACACACAAATCCTTCTGTAACGTTAGATAAAATGAGTTCAAAGTCAAATATGGTCAAGCAATGCATGCATTTAAAAAAATGTTTTATAATCATCTTCTCCTTGAGTCAAGAACAATCCGTTGACCTCAGATGTATATGAACCCACTAATATCCGCTCTTGAGGCGGAGAACCTTATCCCCGGACCTCCGATGTCAACATATATTCTGTATATATATATATATATATATATATACTATATACTATATACTCTATTCAATATTTTTATATAGGCTACATAGGGGCCTACTATAGTCTTATACAGTGGCGGCTCGTAGCTAAGATTAGTGGGGGTGCTGCTCCAGAAAATGTTTAGACTTTGTTTTAAAATTGTGTAAAACGAAAAAATCATGTATAAAAAGAAAATTTATTCAGGAACATGATAAAATCTTAACAAAAATAACCTTTTTTACTTACTTTAACTTAAATTGTTACAGTTCAAGCTTGATCTATTCATTTAAAAATTAAATCCATTCGTCTTGTTTTAATTTGCACAAAAAGTTTAACAATTTTCTCCTTGATCTCTGGATGACCATTGAGGACATTTTTATCCATTGAAAGTACTGCAAGCGCATTTATTCTTTCTGTTAAATAAAAAAAAACGAAAAAAAAGGAATCAAATGGAATAGCTGGAAGCAGAATAGTAATCTAATTCTACACTCTTCTACACTTTATAACATTCAAGAATATGGTACACGGTTTTTAAGCACAACACACACTGAGTAAAAAAAACCTTCCTTCCACCATCACTCCAGAGCCGGCACTGCGAGAGCAACAGTGCTCTCTTTACCTGGCAGTCCCGCCTTCCCCGCATGCGCACAACAGTCAAACACCACGTCTCTGGCACTGTGACGGGCACAGTTCCATATAAAGATTGTTGTATCTTTTTGATAAACTGGGGGATGGCTACTGAAGTACTGACATTAATTAATTAATTAATATTAGCACCGCGTCTTACTACCCGTTCGAGTTTTACGCTAAGTACTGACATTGAGCTTAAGGAATATATATTGTACTACAAAGATAAAGAAAGAATTAAAGAAAAAAATACTCATTATATTAAATGTTATAGATAATATCAAGTGGAAATAGAGGGTGCTTCGGTTCCGCAGTGCCTATACACGAGCCGCCACTGGTCTTATATATAGCCTATAGAGCCTATTATATTTGTTTAGGCGGACCTGTTTAAAATATAGGCCCTAGCACTTTTGTACGACTTGGGACGAAATTAACAAAGAAAGTGAGAAGAATCTATTGCCTAACGTAATTAGTTGTACGGTACCTGGTAGTTAGTTAATCAACTGAACTTATAATAATGATAATTAACGTTTGTATGGAAGGCTGGACTATATTACAGTTTTAACCGCGAACGAACAGTAGATCTAGTAGAACAAGATAGTTAACTATTTATTACAATAACAGGCACATAGTAAATACTAGACTATATATTTTTATTGTTAAAATGAGCCTTTAATTTTATTTAAATTGCGATGCGTAACTTGATTGGGATCGTTAGAATGACAGCTTTGTCAATAAAGAAAAGTCTTTAAGCAAGTGTGGTATTTATATCACAAAAATAGACAGGACTATTCTATTAAATCACGCATCATACCGTGATGATATATTATGGAAATGTTTGTGTTATATGAATCTAATATATTATTATTATTATTATTATTATTATTATTATTATTATTATTAGCAGTGCGTCTTACTACCCGTTCGGGTTATACGCACTTACGCTAATGTGTAATGGTAGGGTGATTGCGAGATGAAATGGAGGACCTACAGTTTAACGTGGAATCCGAACCACGGTGGAGGCCTGGCATTCCCCACATTCACAAGATGTCTTGCCAGAGGTGAAGGAAGGGTTTGGTAATCAGATAAATCTTTGCCGGGACCGAAGATTGAACCCCGGCCGCTAGCATAGAAGTCTGACACCTTACCCCTAGACCGCCAGGTCACCGACGAATCTAATATAACTAACTACCTCTGTTAGTCTTGAACCTGGGCCTTCCAAGTAGAAGTCAGGCGTGCAACCCACTCTACAAGACTTTTTAGTAAAACAATAATATTACTTATGACAAATAACCGGGTTTGAATGTAAAAGTCTAAACTAAATGGAACTGACGAGAGCTCGCTTGGAGGGAGGATGGAAAACCTAACTGAGAAAATAAACCTTCAATCATTCAGGCGGGATTGTAACTTGAAACGTAACGCGGAAGATTTGACCTTTTTTTGAAAAACTTCATCGTTTTTTTTTCTGGGGAAAAGTCTCAGCTATTTAAATGATTTTCAATAAAGTGAAACAGAGATTACGGGGTTCGAATCCCGTCAAGGTGTACAGAGGTTTATTTTTGTATCCTCTCTCATCCGTGTATTTAAAAATACGTCCCTCCCAGATGAGAGAGTAGAGCGGGTATCTGGTAGGAGAACCGTTTAGAAAATAGGACTAGTCTACTAATAAATACATTTTTTTTTGCGGTAACATTTTACCATATTGTTATGCTTTTTATGGTATTGATGATGTATATCCAAAGTGACAGTTTAAGCTTACATGAGCTGACGTATTAATATGAGAACATTGTTTTATTATCTTAACTGTCAAAAAAAGGTCCCTAGTATCTAATTACACTACTCAGACGCGGAGAACACTAGACTCTCTTGTACGCGCGCGCCCGTACCTAAACATCGCTGGAAACTATGATCGTTACTTGTTTTGCTCATAGTCACCAAGAGAGTAATAATTGGTCGATAATAGTCGGCCGTGTTTGCGGGGCGCGATGCTCATCTTACCACCTTGACGACAGCGAGTAGTTGATAACAATCCCGCGAGATGGCTCACAGGCGAGTGGAAGGGCGCGAGCTGGGCGGTATCCACTTATTAAGTCGGCCGCCCCTTATTGGCCGTCCTGGGAGTGTGTCACGCCCCTCAGGGGGCGGGAGCGGGGGGGGGGGCGGTCGATTACAGGGCAACGAGCCTTGAGACCAGTCTTTAGTCGCACGACAGAGGGCTAGCGGTCACTACGTTAAACGATAGTTTTTTGGTGGTTTTGTTTTATCGTTGAGGTTGTATCGGTTCGGAATCGAACAGTGGTGTGATCGCGATCAGTGAGTGACGATGACCACGTGAGGGGGGGACGTTAGTGAGTGTTTGACAAGAGTTGGAGGTGATCATGTTGACTGACGTCACTCCTGTGGGTCGCACGGCGGGTCAGCTGTACACGGGACAAACCGTGAGTAGCCAGTGCTGTGGAGATAGTCTATCAGTGGTGGAGATAGTCTTTCAGTGGTGTCGCAGGTGATGTTAGGGCAATACAACACACTGGCGTTAGCTGTTATCAATCGGATGTCCCCCACAGTGTGCGAACAGCCTAGAGATTATCTCTAAGCAATAACTGGACCACTAGGCTAATTATCTTAGAGATTCGCCATTGGTTAACAATAATATGACCTTCATTTCAAATTCTGAAATGTCCTCTCTTTCTTTGAAGATATCACTTTTTATTTTTATCATTCCTTCACCTCTGACAAGACATCTTGTGAATGTGGGGAATGCCAGGCCTCCACCGTGGTTCGGATCCCACGTTAAACTGTAGGTCCTCCATTTCATCTCACAATCACCCTACCATTACACATTAGCGTAAGTGAGTATAACCCGAACGGGTAGTAAGACGCGGTGCTAATAATAATAATAATAATATGTTTATGATCGCGTCTTACTACCCGTTCAGGTTATACGCATAGTTATATAGCCTATTAATGAAATACGCTGGTGAACTAGGAGTGAGGAGGGTTGTATTTAGATGACGTGTACCCTCATATACGCGGAGGGTTAGTGGAAAACCACCCTTGGTACACCTATATCATCAGGGGATTTAACGACACTCCGAACCCATAAAATAAGTGGTAGGGGTGGTATGCGAGCAAACCCACGCTGGTGTCCAATAAGCATTCACTTAGTCAAGTTCTCGCATGAGGCCTTAACACCGAAAAGAATGCGCCTTAATTTATTTAACGGCAATATTTGGAGGCCGTCGGCAAATCCCCCATTTGACCCGAACCCCTTGTCATTGGGAGATTGGCTGATTCCCAAGAGTAGACTATAGATATGACCTTTAATAGACAAATTGTCAAATGGCGCTTTTGGTGCCAAGTTTGGATAGCAAGAGTTTCATTCGGAGCGTAGGCCTACTTCAATGGCGGAGATTCATTGTAATAACTTAATTCAGATCAAAACTTATTTTTAAACAGTTCTCGAGAATAAAACAAATCACTACAAAACTACGAATCTCCAAGATTTTTAAAATCGAATCAAATCTGAATCTTTACTCGTTAGCTCGAATCGAACACTAAGTTACCGTATTTTATAATGATATGATATCAGATTCAAATCGATAACAGTTTAAGTTATAGTAGGCTATATATATATATATATATATACCTATACATAGGTATTTAATTGATTTAAATAACAAAAATAGTGAATAAATGGTGTTCAAAATAATTAATAGATTTTAAATATCGCGAGATACTTATATTTATGGTCAAGTCGAGAAACTGATCTATATATTCTTTAAATAGTTAAAACTAATCATAATTTCGACTTTTACGTTTGAACATCAGATTAAATTCAATCGAATCCAAATTTGGTATGTATTTGTATTTGCAATATCAAATCTTCAAATATTGAGATTAGGAATTTCGAATCGAATACGAATCCAAGCGAGAGTCGTATCCCGATTTAAAATGTAGGAAGCTTCGCAACAGACTTTAAATATTTTCTTAGGAAACGATTATAGTCTCTTTCGTTTAAAAGGTTTTTAAATTTTTTTATATATAACACCTTAATAGATACAATTATTCCAAATGCTTTTGTAAAGTCACTTTACCTCATTTCATGATAAATAATATATGATTATGTAAATAAATATTGATAACTGCTGTTTGGCTTTGAAATGACCCATTAACGAATGGCCGCGGCGTTTTGCGACGCAAATGAAATAGTTTTGTATCGGTATTTGTGTAAGAAAGCTTTCAACTACGGTATTATTACTATAATTATATTTCACAAGCACTTGAGCGCGCTATTATTGCCTGGTAACGCTCTTTGTTAGCGCTAACCGCGACTGGAATCATTGCAGAGCTATCAGGTTTCATATTCAGCTGTAAATATCTCCTCTAGGCTATACAGCTATAGCTAATACATGGACTATAGAGCAGGATTAGCTTAGTTTCAATCCTTATAGCCTATAGCATTGACGCAAGAGATTCTACGTCACATGTTCGATATGTTATATAGGCCCTATGCAGGTCGGATATCGGTTTAGTCTGTCGATTGTGACGGGCCGGACTAATAAATAATCAATAGGAAGACGATTGAATAGAAAACACTTATTTTATAATAAGGCCAGGATATATTTTTCTTTTACTAAGTTTACTATTTAGGTCACGATTAGCATATTATATTAGATTTATTCTAAAACATATAGCCTAATCAATGGCTGTAATGTGTCGTAATAATGCGCAGGCAAACTTAAATTTAATAACTTTATAAACACTATTTATCTATCAATAATTTAGTGTCGAACATTAAGTTCGTAGGCCTAAATATAGCCAGCAATAATCAGTTGTTAAGTATAAAAGATGAAGTTAAACAAAAATAAATTATTAAACATTTTTTGGATAAAATATTATTATTATTATTATTATTATTAGCACCGCGTCTTACTACCCGTTCGGGTTATACGCACTTACGCTAATGTGTGATGGTAGGAGTAGGGTGATTGTGAGATGAAATAGAGGACCTACAGTTTAACGTGGAATCCGAACCACGGTGGAGGCCTGGCATTCCCCACATTCATTGGATAAAATACAAAACCATTTAATCAAACATATTAATTATAATGTTATTAACTTAATTTGAATATTAATAAAATCTGTTTAGTCTGGCTTACAGCAACATTTATTTAAATTCTTCCGGAGGTTCTTTATCATTTATTTTATTCTTTGATTTTAATTTAAAATGTTTTATTTTTCGTATGAGAATAATTTTAGCTTTTCTAGTTTAAAAAAAACTCTTGTTTTAGTAAATGATAATCAAAAGCTCATGTAAAAGCCCCTTTTGCAGGTTATACAATATATTTTATCTGGAGTTTTATTGAAACTAAGAGGTTATGGTTTTGAATCGAGTGCGCCCACTTGTTAATAATGATTGTAATAAGTTACTGGTTTCATTTAAAAGTATGAGTTAGTATTTGCTAAGTATGATTATCATGTTTACGTTCATATTCTCTAGTAGCTCATGTAGGAACTTTTCTAGAGAGTTTTGATAACCTTAACATATATTATTCTTAATGTTGTTGAAATCTCAGCATTAGCTTTTATTATTATAGTAAAATATTGACATCCATTTCCGAAAGTTTCCGCTCGGCGAGTTAATCGTTAAGATACTCTATAAATGGCCTCCTATTTACGATTCCATTGACTGTTACTTTAAAAAAAGTGGACTAGCAGTGAAGTTCTGTTAAGTGGTTCTTGGGCCATTAAGTTGAACTGTGAAGCACTTGCTCTGTTCCCCCCCGAGAGCCCTCTACCTAATGGTCCTGGCACAAAAGACAAGCAAACATCCCTAGAGCAACAAAGAGCCCACCTCCTGTCAAGTAGTGCAGTATTGTTGTGTGGCAGGCAAACAGCGAGCTAGCGAGTAGGGTCGGTGTAATCCTGCTTGTGTGGACCCCCCGCTGGTCGCCAGCTCTCGTCAGCTTACCAGGCGTTACACTGGCTTGTTTGCACTAGGGACCAGGCTCTTGTTCGCGCTTGTCAGATTAGTGCTCTCTATGGCGGGGATATTTGAACAAGACAGGGCTTTGTAGAGCTATCACACCGTGTCGGGTTGGGAGACACTTCACACCGTGTTGATGTAGGAGACACTTCACACCGTGTCGGGGTAGGAGACACTTCACACCGTGTTGATGTAGGAGACACTTCACACCGTGTTGATGTAGGAGACACTTCACGCCGTGTTGATGTAGGAGACACTTCACGCCGTGTTGATGTGGGAGACACTTCACGCCGTGTCGGGGTATATCCTAAACATTGTTGCGACTGGAGTTGAATATATTAATATCTATCTAAATTGGGTGATATTTAAAGATGTTTTATCAAAAGGTTCTCAATCTTGTGTTTAATGGACAGGAAGTTGGTTTTGAAGCATCACACTTGACATTCGCCACAAATACTGCGGTCTCGAGTGTTCATGTGATGTATATTATTTTAGCACCCCGGCTTACTACCCGTTTGGGACATACGTTTATGCACAAATGACGCTAATAGTTTTTGGTGTTAGGAGCGTTTTATTTATAGGAAGTGTACCTGCATTTTCATGAAGGGAGAGGGGAAAATCAATTTTTTTTTAACCTTAGTAAACCCAACCGAGATTCTATCCTCGATCCCTCCCTCTGTCGACAGTCAAGTCTAGTGAGAGTAGCGCGTTAGACCAAATGCTCCGCTATAGTTCTACCCAGAGTGAAACTATAGACAGTTCCTGTAAGACTAGGCTACTTTCTGGATGTTCCGTTGAAACATCCTTCAAGTGAACGGGGCTGACGGGAAATGCGACGCAACATTTAAGTTGGGGTGCTATTGGGCGTGAGTTTAGCGCAGTACTTTTAAGTTCTTATAGCATAGCATTTTCTGGCCAAAATAAATCAAATATTTCTTCCATAGAAACAGAGTTTAGTTTTCTGCACCTGCTAATCTCATCAGTTCTTGAATATGTCAAGGATGTCCTGTCACCAAATGGCGCTATGCTCACGACAGACATTCAAGAACTGTTGAGACCACCATGTGAAGAAATATAAACTTTGTTTCTACTCGAGCAACACTTAAATTTATTTTGGTCTAAAAAAGGTTTTGCTAAAAAAAAGCTGCAAGAAGATTTGCCTTTACTGGCGTCCCCTACACCCCCACCGTAACAGTTTGTTTCAAATGTAGACATACTCTTATTTATTTATATATTGTGAATTTCCTGTAGTGGAATTGACGAGAAAAGGACTGGATCGATGTTGGAAAATGATCACTTATTTTAAAGGTTATGGAGGTCGCTATAGATAGTTGCTTTTAGCGGAAACCCATTTCCGTGTCGAGTTTCAATCTTTTCTGCTGTGGTCCATCTTTACAATCACCAGGTTTATCAACATGGACACCCTCAGTTGTGTGTGAATGGAGCCTAGAAGGATGGAAATAGTATTATCTTTAGTTAAAAATAACAACAATGTTACAAGTAGAAAAATAACCGCAAAACATTTGTATACTCTCTCTAATCAAACCAATGATTGTAGATTACAAAGATACCATTTTGTTTGAATTGTTTCATTTGCATCTTCTTTGTCTTTAAATATTTGTCTCCGGTGTTTATCTAAATATACTTGGCTCCACATACACACACTAAGTGGGGAACGCGAGAAAATGTCGGTATTTTTACACTTTTTATAGTAAAACATGATTTTGGACAAAATAAATAAAGTATTGCTCCACTAGAAATATAGTTTGATTTTCTTGACATGATATCAACAATTGTTGAATAGGCTCTCTCTCGTGATCATAGCGTTATTTGAATCTGTTTAAATGAAGATAAGACCGTGTGTTTGAACTACGGAACACTCTTGACGAGATATTCAAGAAATGTTGAGGTCATCACGTGTTTGTTCTGGAGCAACAGTTGATTTATTCTGCTACCAAACCTCTGACCCAGCTTAGGGATAAGGGAGGTTATATTTATAGGAAGTGTACCCACATTTGCGTAGAGGGCGAGTGTAAAACCACCCCGAGTACACCCGACAGAGATCTCCCCGTCATCTATTGCGAGAGTAGCACCTTAGACCATGGGGCCACCGAAGCGGGTGATTAAACTATCATCGGTCATCTCGTAAAGTGGTCCATCAACTGACACATCGTGGGGATATTTAAAAGGGACAGGTCTCTTTGGGACAAGGGGGGGGGGGGCAACATCTTAAGGAAGGTCGGAAGGGGAAAGAGCTCATCTCGTTGTTTTCTGATTTCATGTCAAAAAATGCTCAACTTTTTCTTACCAAAATAAATACTTTAGTGGATTTGAACTTTGTACATATTGAATACATGCCATATTCACTACAGATACGGTGGCCGCATGGTCTAAGGCGCTACTCTCGCGATAGATTAGACTGCTGATGGCGGGGAGACCGATGTTTGAATCTAGGTGGAGTGTACTCAAGATA
>CABEEJ010008155.1:12681-25643 GCA_901482245.1 Timema douglasi
TGTGCGCATTTGAGGGAATTGTGTGGACGTGCCATTTACACGAGACTTGGGAGGTTGTTAAATATTACTACCCGTCCGGGATGTGCGCATTTGAGGGAATTGTGTGGACGTGCCATTTACACGAGACTTGGGAGGTTGTTAAATATTACTACCCGTCCGGGCTGTGCGCATTTGCCCATATCACGATAATGTGTTGTGAATGAGTAAGATAGTATTGAGAGGAAATGTATCCGTATTAGCGTGGAGGGAAAGAGGAAATACCTTCCATCAGTACACCCAACTGGTATTCGAACCTCAATCTCCCCGTCGTCGCAGTCTAGTCTACTGCGAGAGTAGCGCGTTAGACCACGCGGCTCTCTGAAGCGAGCTACGCACATTTGGATCAGGCTACTGGATAAAGGATGAGGTAGATATATTCTAAAGGAAATGTAACAGCATTTGAGTGATGGGAATTTGATAAACCATCTGGGAGAAACAACTCTATGTTCATCCGGCTGGAAATTGAACCCTGACCTCAACACCGGCAAACTAGACCAGAAGATCTTGACAAATAATCTGCGCGACCACCAATGTACGTCTATACCACCTATTTGATATGTATTTAAAATCATAAATATTTATGTAAGATATTTAATAATTTTTATTTTCCCAAATGTGAATGTGGGCTAGTGAAATACTCCAAGTAATATTTGTTACATTATGAAAATAAGTTCCCACAATCCAATACCTAATATAACAAATAAAAGCGTAGTTCTAAATAGTCCTAATCTTGTGTTGTTATTCAAAATATATACACGCTAAAGCAAACTACTATTTTCTGCGTGCTTGGACCAAATTGACCCCTGAAGAGGGTTGTAAGACCTTTTGACATAATAAGCTAGTAAGCTTTATCATACGATACCCCCAAATAAAACTCAAGCAAACATTCGCTTATATTTCCAAAACCTAATGTTTGCTTGAAAAAACTTTAAGCCCAAAAAATATGGTATGCTTAGGCCTATGTTACACATGGTAATAGAATTTGTTGGTAATTGGAACTCTCCGCTATCACTTTGTGTTAATCTCTAGACTAGGCCTACATTTGTGGCGTGCAATATCGCAATAGACCTATCCTCTATCAGATCACAATAATCCGTGTGACATCTGCACTTCCTGTTATAGTGACAAACATTCCGTTTATTACTTTTAAACCGCCGTTATGTCAACAGCTTAACAATTTATTCATTAGAACCAAATCTATGGCCTATTTAATTTGGTAGTAAAACCAGATAGGATTACATATAATTATTTTTTCTTACACACACTCCCCTTCTGAAATACTCGCTCTGTCGTTTTAATGGCATTCCTGGCAAGAGTTACACTTTGATCAACTACTACAAAATAATTCTATCGTATTTATTTATATAACTCTCAATTTACTTGTTATTCATTGTTACTTCACAATATTTCCCATTCATGACCTCTAACTTGTCTTATTTTAATATTTTGTTGTTATTATTATTATTTCAAGTTTATTTCATGAATGTTGAGGAGGAACTGTAATATTCAGAGAGAAGCGGTCATGTTTGATAGTTAGTATCAATACTGCTAGAATAACGCCAACACGTGAGCTCACTGCTAGCCGTGGTCGTGTTTGATAGTTAAGTATCAATACTGCTAGAATAACGCCAACACATGGGCTCACTGTTAGCCGCAAGTGTTTTCTATGGTTCTTTCTCCAAAATATTACAATCCCTGCGTATTACTACCCGTTCAGCTTATAGCTTGTAATATGATATAAGGCGCCAGTCTCGCAATAGTCTGTATTTATGTAACGCGGGGTTGTAAGCTCGAAGCTGAGGGCGGATCTTCACAATAATTCTTGTGCGTTTCTTTAAGTAAACTCCCTTCAATCCACCTCTCAGATGTATCCGTTGATAAACATGCTGTTAAACGTAATAATGAACCGAATTACATCTGCGGAAGATAAAATGAGGAGTGCTATTAAATTGTACTTGATCATCGGTCATCTGAAAATAGTAAATGATCGAAAAGCACTGTTCTACAGTTCCCTGTGTCTAGAAGCCAAGATGTCTCTAATAAGTAGGCCTAATCAAGAAAGATGTAAACAATATTCCTCGGGTCCAAAATGGTTGCTTTAGTCGAGCACAAACGATCAACTCTAAGAACAGTTGAAGTTCATCGAACAACTAAATATTCTATCTTCGTATTGCCTCGGAGAAAAAGTTCATTCACACATATAGATAGATAGATAGATAGCACTAACTTTAATGGCTCCTTTTTATAATATAATTTAATTAGGATTAAATAGGTTTTAGTTTGTTCATAATAGTCCACACATATATATAGTGTTAATTTGCCTTCAGTCTTTTCCTTAAATTAAATCGTAGTGCTGGTTCTATAAATGTTTGTTGTTGAATAAGTACCAATTGTTCATGAGACTCCAATAATCTCCGCTTCAGACTATATTAAAAACCTAGTTCTCTGGCTGTTACACTACTTTCATATAAGTTGAAGGTCAAATATCCCTCCGACTCTTCAACCTTGACATCCACAATGACCTTTGCATCTTCAAAACAATTCAAAATAGAAGAAAACAGATTTGAAATTTCTCAATAAATATGATATATTTCAACAGGTAATCATTTTTATAACTGCTACTAGAAGTAATTTTAACACAGATTAGTTATTAAATAACATCAATAGCGTAATTATATATACATTCAGATAGGTCGGCATAAAATGATAATGGGTGCTTTGTTGTTTTCTCTACCTAGATGCACTTACTGGCTAATTTAAAAAAATAAAAGTAGTGTTATAATTATGATGAGCAAAGCTAAAACTTAATTTTCAGCTTTCATTGTGGTTGTCAGGTTTAAAAGGT
This sequence comes from Timema douglasi, assembly GCA_901482245.1. NCBI lineage: Eukaryota > Metazoa > Arthropoda > Insecta > Phasmatodea > Timematidae > Timema > Timema douglasi. The sequence continues at coordinate 15,566 of CABEEJ010008155.1, forward strand.
GATCTTCATACATACCTGCATTCATAAGTCAAACAATGTCGTTTTGACAAGTATTAACACTGTACAATGTTATGGAGAGTCCTTGCTGACGTGTTCTCCTGCAGTGGATCAGCTCGAGCTGTCAGAGGATAACTTTGGGTCAGTCTCCACAGTACCTGACCGGCCTGATCAGTGAGCACTCAGGATCTATGACCTAGCTTGTAGATATTATTTTATCATATCAGAATCGGGGACAGTTGTTCTAGCCAGTTCTGTGAAGATATTGCTAAACAATACGAGCACGCCTTGTTTTGTGTTTAGTGAAAGCATTGCACAATGCACAGTTCATGTCTGCGCTCGATTATTTATATCGGCACACGTTATGGCGGCTTTTATCTTAAGTACTTTAGTTATTCATTAAAAAAATATAGTTATATAACTTACACTCGAGTCGTGCATTGTGGGGTGCTGACAGGACAAGCAGAGCTTGACTAATATAAACTATAGCATTAAAACGTTTCTTCCCTCTAACTATCCATTTACCCGCTTCGGTGGTTGCATGGTCTAAGACGCTACTCGAGCAATAAACTAAACTACCGATGACTGGGAGATCGAGGTTTGAATTTCAGTCAGTTGTACGGAGTGGGATTTTTCGAAAATAGTTTTCCACTCTCTTTCTCCACGCAAATGTGGGTATATTTCCAATAAATATAACTTTTTAACCACTAAACCCATTAGTGCAGTTAGTACATGGACAGTAAGACACGGTACTAAAATCTCCCATACATTTGACACAATAATATTGCCTACTGAATGAAATCACGTTTATTGGCTGATGGTCAAGTGGGGGGGAGTAATAGACTTGTACATTCTCGAGAAATGTTGCCAACAGCTCGAGAACAGCTGTAACTCCAGTGTTTACACTTTAAATAACCACGAGTGGCTACAAATGTTGGGAAAATACATTTTACTTTCAAAAACCTATCAAAGTGCTCTATCAAGACAAGTCTAGCGCTCTATCTCTGCGCCATGTCTTACCACCTGACCGTATTACACGCATATGTAGGCCTTCTAATTAGTTAGGAATGAGGAAGGTGGAACTTAGAGGAGGAGTTGCGTGGGGGGAGAGGGTAAAACTATTTTGGAAAAAACTTGTGTTCACTCAACTGGGATTTGAACCCCAATCTCCAACACGAAAGTGACGCCTTAGGCCACCGAAGCAGGTCGAGCCATCTATTAAAAGGGGGGTATAAAGTGCAGTATTACTACGCACTACATACAGACTAGATACAACTGAGAGAGGAAGAAATTCCAGCAAGTTCTGTAAATAGAGCGTGTTCTGTTTCTATCGCGTAGTTACATTTAGTGTCTGTCGCCGGAAAATAAGACTAAAATATCTTCACATTTAGCTCGCTTGACTACTGGCGCGGGTAACACTTTTATTTAAACTATTATATATTCATACGTCAAGTCATATGCTCTACTGCTGTCACTTTTAAGAGATAGTTTCAATGGCCATAAAATTATGCTAGAATACCTATCAAACGATTATTGATGTTAATCGTTAACTATATATTTCTAAAATATCCTGCTTGCCACCGCTTGCCACCGCTTGCCACCGCTTGCCACCGGGAAACTGGGGCTAAGTGTCACGGGGCATATCCTAGCTATGAGGTTAAGAGGTTAGTAGCGCCATCTCTCAATATGAACTTGAAAAAGAAATATTTCATCCGACATTGGTCAACTAGAGTTGAGACTAAGTGAGCAACCATTTTTTTAAATTAGTCATTATTTTCTTTCTCTCGACACCTCGAAGAGCCGAACCCGTTTTACCGATTGGACTAAAACTAGATATCTGCGGTTCCTCTAATGTCCCGCCAGGGGTGTTTAGAATTAAATATCCAACTCTAATTTAAGGCTAATTTATTAAAGGGCAAAATGATAAAACATATATTTTCTTAAAATTCTCTCTAATGATTTTGACTAAACGTTAGCCTATATTCAGACACTGTTTATCATTATAAATAAGATGTCAAGTCTCATTCGCTCATGAAAATGACTTGAAGGGTTTATTTCATGGGGGGAGTTTTCCAATTTCCATAATTTCTTCAAAACATTAGATACGATATAACTTATTATTGTAAAGTTGTATCATTGTTTAAGATAAACATCTTTTATTTGAAACATGTTTTCATAAAATCAATAATTTTGGAGCTATAAGCAAAAATACATCCTTTTTAATTAAGGTTTTTTAAAATGAATTTGATTCTTATGCTCTTTGGTGGACAAAGATGTTTCTCTTTTCTCATTTGTTCTGTAACAGTGTATATTATTTTATTTATGATCTTTGGTGTAATGTTTCAACAACCCTGTAGGCCATAGACCTAATATTTCAATTGACAAATCCTAAGAGTTTTTAGTTAATGTTTATTTTAAGATAAAAGTGGGATACATTTTGTGTGGTGCACCATATAATTAAAAAAAGTAGGCCTATGTAATATTTATCGCTATATAATAATATGTATTCCCTAATTGCATGGTTTGGCCTAAGTAAGTACATTAACTAAGCTACAATAAAATGATACTTTTATTGATATTAAGTTCAAGTAATTCTGAGTAAAAACTAAAATTAAACAAAATTCCACCATAGGTCAAGTTGTTAGGTTTGTGTTGGAGTACATTATTACAGTGAGACAGCATATTTTGTATATTACATAACGACTTAAAATTAAACCTAAGTGGGATTAAAATATTATTTAATGCTATTGTTATTTATTCCCAGAAACAATCTACAATAAAATCATCCTCAGTAGACCCGCTGGGATTCGAACCTTATCTCACTGTCATCGGCAATCCAGCATATTGCGAGTGTGATACCTCAGACTACGTGACCAGCGAATCGTATCCGGTATGGTCGGTGTGCCCTATATTACCAGGGGCGGACTATCGCTCCGGACGCAAGCACGGCTGTCCGCTAAGGTGTCACGCCGGCGTATCAAACTCGGCCACCTTGGGCTCTGTCATTTTGGAGGACCTCGAGTCAGGGAAGAAAGTTCGGAACTATGGTGTCCTTTGGACAGTTTCATTCTTTGTTCCTCAAACCACAGATTCTCTAGTGCTAAGGAATGATTGCAGGGAGCTCTGATTTGCTGTGTTGCAACCTAAAGGGAAATATTGGGACGTAGTCTTGTAAAACAGCAGCTACCTTCGTCCACAGTTTCCCACTAACATCCCTGGTTGCATAGTTTCTGTTTTAAACTCCACGTTGTACCTCCATGATGCAATTCTGTGTCAAACATGGCTGTGGTCAACGAGCGCATGGCAATATACAAGACACCAAGGCTAGTCTACAGAGGTACGGCTCATTACATGGCAATATACAAGACACCAAGGCTAGTCTGACGAGGTACGGCTCATTACATGGCAATATACAAGACACCAAGGCTAGTCTGACGAGGTACGGCTCATACATGGCAATATACAAGACACCAAGGCTAGTCTACAGAGGTACGGCTCATACATGGCGCGGCTGTAGTAACGGACAAACAACGCAACCATATTAGTTTACAAACTGTCGCAGCGTCCAGGACTCTAGTGTGACCCCAGCCTTATTATCTATCAACGTTGGCCATGAAACTAGGGCTTGTACGACGGTCACGCTTGTTGTAGGTAGTCCAAAAACTGGTCAACTCGTGACATACGGCAATCAAACCACGGGACTACTCATGTTCTTGATATCATTTCGTGTTCCATTGACAGTAGATTATAATTGATATGTACTTAACAAGCTCTGTAGTTCTTCAAAGCACGTGACGCGACTGGATAACCAACAACTCGTGATTGACTAAGTGAAAATAGCGTGCATGTACAATGTCAAGTTATTTTAAAACGGAGAGCAATCCATGAACCAATATAATACCCGCTTACAACCAACGGCTTCATTTCCGGTCGTGCAATTTGTCCCATTACCATTTGTTGGACAAGGGCTGCGATCGGGAATCGTTTGGAGACCTTCACAATCTGGGAGACTTGCTTTGGTGGTCGCATGGCTTAGGGCACCGCTCTCATGTTTCATTAGACTGCTGAATACTGGGAGATAGGGATTCAACCCCAGTTGGGTGCACTGTGCGGATTTTTTTCCTAAATTGTTTTCCACTCTCTCTCTCTGTTCACTCAAATGTGGTGCACTTCCTTCAAATTAAACCTTTATAATCTATTAACGCATTAGTGTAGTAAGTACATAAGCGTTTAACGGGAACGTAACTAAGAATGGAGATTAAATATAAACATAACAATTTTGGGTAAGCTTTTTTTGTGTTACTTCTGTTACTAACAAATTGAAATTCCTAAGCTTAAGTTTAAATGATTAGTGTTCCAAGTTAAGGGTAAAAGTATGTGTGATAATCTATTCATCCCTTCCTGGCAATAAGGTGTATATCTCGCAGTAGAGCGTGCAAGGTTGAACCCAGTGTGCGTCCCGTTATCTCCAGGGCTGGACGTGACGTGTGAGGGGTCGGGTGCGAGTGACCTTGTCCTTGTTGTCCTTATTGTCCAGAGAGGACTTGTAACAGGCCTCAATTGAAGGGCCGTATTGTAGATCAGTGGAAAGACATGAGACGGACAGTGGCCAGGAAAGGTCCCACGCTGTTTCTGGTAACAAAGCTGGTCCTTCATCTACCTGAGCCTGGTTGTTCTCTGCTCTGCGGGGGAGGACTGGGACTGGTGTGAGACTGCTACTGTGTCCTCTGTCCTTCCTTCCAGGTCAAGAGAGATAGTGTGGTTGTCAGTGGTAGAGAGGTGGTGTGGTTGTCAGTGGTAGAGAGATGGTGTGGTTGTCAGTGGTAGAGAGATGGTGTGGTTGTCTGTGGTAGAGAGATAGTGTGGTTGTCGGTGGTAGAGAGGTGGTGTGGTTGTCAGTGGTAGAGAGATGGTGTGGTTGTCTGTGGTAGAGAGATGGTGTGGTTGTCAGTGGTAGAGAGGTGGTGTGGTTGTCGGTGGTAGAGAGGTGGTGTGGTTGTCAGTGGTAGAGAGGTGGTGTGGTTGTCGGTGGTAGGCCGGTATTACACTATCACATTTTTCTTTGATCAAAGAAATATATTACATATATTTCTTTGATCAAATATATGATAAAAGATTTAACGCCGTCTTTGATCAAAGATGTGTTATTACACTACATCACATTTCTTTTACAGTCACTACAATATATGTTATTAAAATAATTGACCCCAATGGTTTAATTNATTATGTTAATAAATTTATTTAATTAACACGATTTATAAAAACAATAGTAAAATGAAACTATAACACAGCTCTCTTACGAATTGACATGTATTAACTATTTCTAAATGTAAGATATCTAATTTAACATATCCATACTTCCAAGTCATGTGATCTGGAGATGTCACTTTTGATAGATCTACCTATACATCTATAAAATAATAATAATAATTGATAGCTCAACATTAAAATCTTGCGATTGTTTACTACAATATATGGTGGGAAACCCTCTCGCTAATCGCCACAAGTGGCAAATTGACCTTAAAAGTGTGGCGAATTGTAGTTTGTGAGCTCTCACAGGAAAATAACGTCCTTCCCGACGGTGTTTGATGGTTCTAACTTTATATTTCCTTCATATTTGTAAGCAATCCTCTTTCTGGATGAGTCATTAACGAAACACTCCCCTCAATCCCTTTCTCAACGCTTGGTTTCATATGTCCTCAGTATTAATAGAGACAGGGGATGAGGCTCCCTACGATGATATTAAAGTAAAAATACAGATCTCAAATTGTTGATGTAAATTTGGAGATGGAGCCAATCTATGCATCGAGTTCAGATATTCAGACAAAGTTTCTGCAACATGTCAGAAAAATGTATTGTTAAGTTTGCCAATAAATTATCTTACATTTTCAATATGAACAACTTTCATCATTTGTGTCAGAGGAAGTTGTAACTGAGTAGTCTAAGTTTACCTGTTTTGAATAAACTTGTTCAAACAGTGAAATGTTTTAAATGTCTTATTGAGAAACCTTATTTCTAAATTTGTATGATGTGTTGAATGTCACTTCTCATTCGCCACACCCGTTGAAACGTATGTTATCCATCTGTTTTTATTAAAGGTTCTCTAAATGTCAATCCATTAAAAAAGCAAGGTTTAATACGAAGGAGCTTTGGGTCACCATGCCAAATAAAGATAATGTTCGGAGTCACGATCAAAATAAGTTTGGGAAACATGGCCTTAGACCACTCTGCGACTGAAGTGAATACATGATCTTGTCGTTACTTCAGTTGTAATATTTATATTTGGATTATAAGTTGATATTTTCCCTTGGCGATCAAGTTAGACAGAAAACAAATTGATACTTAATTATTTTTATGTTTTTAATATTTTCAATAGCAACATTTCTTGCAAATTTGTCTTTGTTCATGTAGGCGTTTATATCCCTTCTCGAGCTTCTCGTAATCCTAAATTATTTTTTCTCAATAGCACTTATAAGGTGAGCCCTACAGGTCGTTGTATCCATAGCCCCAATTCTAGATTTGTCGAATTCGACTTTTATCATAAAAGGAAAGCTAAACTCAGAGAGTTATTTAAGGAAATCTCACAATAATAATGTTTCTGCTTGTAACCATTCCCATTCATTAGTCATTTGTTATTATTGCTATTTTTTATTCTTATCATTATTAATTACTATTTTTTTCGGAACTATTCAAGGATATATAAAATTATTTAGCTATTATTGCCTATCTTATTTTATCGTGTAGATATTTATATTTGTAAGATAATTGTGTACTTTTCAGTGCTGGCCTGTTATAGGTCTTACTATAATAAAGGAAATTGAAATTATCATTCCTATAAAATAACAAAGGACCACGTGGTTTAAGACGTGGTCTCACAATATGTCTAAATTTATAAAATATTTCCTAGGTAGGCCTATTTGATCGATTGCTTATAATTGTACATTCAAATTATTTGATTTTAGCTATTAAATGAAGACTGTCACGAGTGGCTGCCATATTGAAATGGATAACCAGAATGAAAAACTATGAAATCACATCATCCTGGGTTCAAAATATGTGACCGACAAATTTCGTTAAAAACTATCATTTTTCTCGACTTTCCTCGCGGGATTCAATAGCAATCTCACGGGTCTAGGGGAAGCTTGTGCCAATATCAATCTCACGGGTCTAGGGGAAGATTGTGCCAGTAGCAATCTCACGGGTCTAGGGGAAGATTGTGCCAGTAGCAATCTCACGGGTCATAGGGGAAGATAGTGCCAGTAGCAATCTCACGGGTCTAGAGGAAGCTTGTGCCAATATCAATCTCACGGGTCTAGGGGAAGATTGTGCCAATAGCAATCTCATGGGTCTAGGGGAAGATTGTGCCAATAGCAATCTCACGGGTCTGGGGGAAGATTGTGCCAATAGCAATCTCACGGGTCTAGGGGACGATTGTGCCAATAGCAATCTCACGGGTCTAGGGGAAGATTGTGCCAATAGCAATCTCACGGGTCTAGGGGAAGATTGTGCCAATAGCAATCTCACGGGTCTAGGGGAAGATTGTGCCAATAGCAATCTCACGGGTCTAGGGGAAGATTGTGCCAGTAGCAATCTCACGGGTCTAGGGGAAGATTGTGCCAGTAGCAATCTCACGGGTCTAGGGGAAGATTGTACCAGTAGCAATCTCACGGGTCTAGGGGAAGATTGTGCCAATAGCAATCTCACGGGTCTAGGGGAAGATTGTGCCAATAGCAATTCAGCCCTGTACGAACCCTCTTTTACAAAGAATTGCGTCAAGAATTACAATTTCACCTAAAAAAAACTATCGTAGCCCGGTGGATGGGGAAGTCCTTTTAGTGGCATTTGTTTTACCAAGGTTTTCTTATTCCAGAGATGAGACTGACACCTTTGTCAACGTACTCATCAGCACAAGTTACGAATAATTTATATTAGTTCAACCATGTTGGCCATTGACGGTCCATCTATATTCTTTAGTTTACAGCTTTACAAACGGGTAAAATATGATAAGAGAAAAAAAAATGATGGGAAATTTGGAAAATTCTGGAATTTGAAACATGAATTCCTGAGGGCATCATGTCTGTATAAGCTTGTGGATGTACGGCCATTCCCAGCGGGAATAGAGGACACGGACGACACCCTTGAGCAGAGGTCTAGGCCACCACTAAATGAGTTGTACTCGCAACAATTTACTGTTTCCCCAGAATGAAGACTACGATAGTCCGCGCGCGGAATGGTCTCAATTAGCTTCTCCTCGTGGGGTCTTGATTCCTCCGCCTTTCTTTTCACCACTCTATTGTAGTCCTAGGAACAAAACCACCAGAAAACTTGACGAACCTCCCTCCACAATGGGTGGTTCTCGATTTAAAAGTTCGGTGGTTTAGTAATCGTTTTATGGAAATGGTCTTTGTTGACAAAGAAATGGGGGTTTGAGGCAACCTTTATTCATGTCGAGAATAATGATATATGTTATTATCCTGGCTTAATTGCTGCAAATATTATAATTGTGCTCTACGTTCTTTATTATCTCTAATTAAAAAAGTTTAATGGCATTCATCAAACATCTACTTCTGGACAACGCAGCTTGAGTTTGGTGACAGTTCCTAATGTGTTATCTTTAATTCCTGTTGCTCTGAGAGGTTATTCTTCATGTGGTCAGCATCACTGGCTACTAATCTAAAGGTCCCAGGTTCGACAATCTCAATAGATAGTGATTTCTATTGATCCATGTGTGACTAAGACTATCACCGCTATAATAAGAAACGTGTAGTATTGGACCTAGCTATAGTATTTTAAAACTAGGCTGTATAGTTGTGTATTATTATCGGAGCCCGTATTTTGATGACGTGTCAACTTTTTGTTTGGTCAATCACATACAATTCCCACAAGTTCATACTCGTACTCTGTTCTTGACCCCGTGGTTGGATAAACACATATTTTATGTCATTTTTTGATCATTTTGGAATCTTAAGGTCATACATATTTTCCTAGTTTTCGTTTTTTAAAAGTCATTTTTAGGTATTTATAGGAATTTTGTCATTTTGAGGCTATTTTAGGTTATTTTAAAGTATTCGTGTTCATTAATTATATTTTTAATTTGATCAATATTTATAAATTAATAATTTTTTCCAACACAAGCTGTTGGAATGAGAATATATTGTAGATAATAAACTTTGTATTCTCTTTGCTTGTCTGGTTGTAAAACACACATTCCTGGTGAGACTGCAACTAGGCTGAGAGGGTTGCGTTGGGAGGGGGATATTATGTGGCAAGAATTAATTTGCTTGATTAAGAATTCATTTCAATGGATACTTTTTAGTTTACATTTGTAATAAAGCACGCGTTTGTTTGATTTAACTTAGTCGTATGCATTTATTAAAACTTTTTTTTTTTCATATTCTGTCATTTTTTGAAAATTTGGTAATATTTTATAATCTTTAGTTCATTTTACAGGTAATATTTGATCATTTTTAGTTCATCAAAAGCCGGGCCGTAATTTTTATCTATGTTTAAAAAAAGTATTTTTAGTTATATTTTACCTTCACTTAAATTAAGCTAAGCACCTCTATACATATTTTGTCCATAATTCTCTAGAGTAGTAATTAGTTTGCCTCTTGAGAATGACGTGTTCCAACTAATTCAACACACAGGCTATCTGGTTTGGTCATGTCCAGTACAATGTCATTATTTTCCCAACTATAGACCTGTATTTTGATTGAATCCGGTATAATGTCATCCCTTTCTAAAAACAAACCAACTAAATAGTTTAAATTTATCCAATGTAAGGCTTCACTACATTATAACTAAACCTACTAAATATTTTTATTTGATTCAGTATGGTGTGCTACCAATATCTAAAACAGGGATCACCCACTTTGTTGGTCACGTGGTCTAACGCGCTACTCTCGTGTTAGACTAAACTGCCGAATATGGAGAGCTCGAGGTTCGAATCTCGGTCGGTTGTACTGAAAGTGGTTTTCCCCAAAATGTTTTCCACTCACCTTCCCCGCAAATGCAGGTACACTGTCTCGTACATAAGCGTATAACTGGAACGTGCGTTAATACACACCTCCCTCTGACAATC
>CABEEJ010008156.1:0-14842 GCA_901482245.1 Timema douglasi
GTAGGTCCTTCATTTCATCTCACAATCACCCTACCATTACACATTAGCGTAAGTGCGTATAACCCGAACGGGTAGTAAGACGCGGCACTAATAATAATAATAATAATAATAACAAGCTTTAAGTGGAAAATTTGTCAAAATGCAGTAAGCTCATGGGACCTATTTTTGTTGAAATATTTTTTTTTTTACCCTGAAGCAAATTTTTTTTATCTAGTTAAATATTGCAAAAACAAATATTATATTTGAGAAATTTGCCTTGGATATGATTTCAAGGCCTGAACTTGTGTTTAAATGGATTGAAAAAAAGACCAGCCAAATCATAATCAAGTGTTTCCGGCCCGTGGCTGGGTAAGTTTAGTAGAGTGCCTCCATCGTCCTCTATCCTTCCTCCTCTCAATCTGCCGTGCATTCTTATTATTAATCACATAATGGTATTTGTGGTTTAAATTTGGAGGCATAGCCAGCACACTTACCTTGGTGATACTGGAGTAGAAATTGTTTAGATAGAACACTAGAAAACACACAAACACATTTTTAAGGACAAGCTTTCACTTTCACAGACAGCTTCATCAGATCAGGAGAGTAGACTGATGCTTTTAACGGTATTTGTGTATTTGCCAGCCACCACTTTGAAGTGGAAGAAGAGGAGACCGAGAAAGGCCGCTGCCGGCTCGTGTACACTCATTGCTTGAAACCAGGCGTGACACAAGTAGCCCATTACGGACTCCGACTCGCAGAGAACCTAGCCATGCCGGACTCGATCGTGGAGAGCGCCAGGACTGTGGTAGAGGAAATACTACAACACAGGAAGGTCAGAGTAGCATTCATAATAAACACGGGTCGATGTGGTCGAGTGGCTAGGGGAGAACACATTATGCATGAGATACTCTTTATTTGATCTCAGGTGGAAGTGATCATTTGTGTATATTTATGTTGACAACAAGATGCTTCAATTTTTGGCATTGGTGTTGGGTATTAGTGATGAGTCTACTTTGCACACACTTCACAGTTTGTAATTCATTTACTGATATAACATTGTCGGTAGAATTTATTTTATATAGGCCTATTCAAAATTAAACTAAAATTAAAAACAAACTGACATAAACTATAAAAAGTCTTAAATCATTACTAATTTGCTTGCCAAATGTATTAATAATAGGGGTGTGCAATGCTTTGAAAACTTTGGCGACTTCACTTCAAATATTTAGTCAGTTTTGACTTTACTTTGGTAATAAAAATACTAACAGCTAAAATAAACATTTGTACAAGTTCTGTAATTTCATTACGTTACAAACATTAAAAAATTAAAAATAATGTTCCCCTGACAAAAATATGTAGTAGTTGAGTTGCATTTTGTGATAATAATGTGATTTATCAGCTCAGGCTGAAATACGTTAGACATTTTGGATATACAACATTTTGTATATAATATTTAGTGTTAAAAGTTATACAAATATGGGCAATATATTTTTTTTGCAGTATAAAACAATAAAAAACTAGATTTTAACTTAAAATCTACATTAGGAACCGGGGTTCAATCCTCGGTCCCGGCACAGATTTATCTGATTACCAAACCCTTCCTTCACCTCTGACAAGACATCTTGTGAATGTGGGGAATGCCAGGCCTCCACCGTGGTTCGGATTCCACGTTAAACTGTAGGTCCTCCATTTCATCTCATAATCACCCTACCATTACACATTAGCGTAGGAGCGTATAACCCGAACGGGTAGTAAGACGCGGTGCTAATAATAATAATGATGATGATGATGATGATGATGATGATGATGATGATAATAATACTACTTTGGGAATATTTAATATATTATTTGAGTCAACTTTACTTTGAATCAGAAAATAGATTTTGCACACCCCTACTCAATAAGTTAACTAGATTAGTTTTTAACCAAAACTTCTCCTTAATGTTATGAAACGATCATTTTAGCCGGAGCCAATAATCGATGACAGTGGCGTGAATGAGCAGTGTGTGTACGAACTCTGCGCACAGCTATTGTCGGCTACAGAGATGGAGGGAGGACTCACCGTAGAGACAAGTCGGCAGATCAAGGAAAGGTTTCAACAAAAGAACGTCGTAGCTGGCAAACAGAATGGCGCTACTTCCGAACTAGAGAGTAGAGAGATTTCCCTCAATCTCTTGGAGCCAATCACCGTCATGCATACGGACCAGAGTGTGACAGTCGAACTTACAGATACGGAAGAGGACCTAGCGGAAGAAAATCGAGACGGAATTCTTGAAGAACAAGACGTCAGGGAAGAGGAAGTTATAATGAAACACTGCAGTCTTGATGGGTCGCCAACCAAACAAACTAAAAAAATTACATTACATGCTTCAATTTGAAGTGAAACACTATCAGTCTTTAATTGTAATATATTGAATTTATTAGTGTAAACAAATGTATAATTTTTTTTTACTAAACACTATTAGCTAAAATGGTTAACATCTCATTTTCAAAACAAAATGTACCCATAAATATTGATTCCTGAGTTATCCAAGGGTTTATATTAATTAGGCCAATATTTTTCTTTATTTCCTCCTGTCCAGCAATTTGTATTTAAAAAAATGTATTATATTTGGAAGAAGGTATAGGAAAGATGGATAGAAACATATAATAGGCGGACGAACACCTTTTATATGTTTCTATCCATCTTTCCTATACCTTCTTCCAAATATAATACAATTACCCCACAAACCGAAAAGAGGTTTTCCTTATAGAGTTATATCAAATAATTTTATTGATGATAATTAAGTCAACTAAAGGATATTAAAGTTTACATTAAATAAAAACAATGATGAAACATTATTAAAAATGATGATTAATAATAGATAACAAATAACAATTTAAGATATAAAATATAAAGTTATAATTTTATGAACAATGTTAATTTGATGAATATAATTTAACAAATGTTTTAACTACACCAAAATTAAATGTTATAGGAGTTGTAAAGTGTTGGATTAATAACACAAAATAATTTTATGTATTTATAGCAGTTTGCAGATGATTTATAATATTATGTGATAAATATATCAAAATTCCAATATTAAAGTTTACAAAATATCAAACGTATGAAGACAATATGATGAGAAATCTGTTATTTGAAATTTATTATTTAAAGTAGATAATATTTTAAAATCTAAGATATAAAGTTATGATTCTATCAACAATCTTATGTTGGTGAATAGGTTTTAGAATTAAGTTACTAATAAATAACAATTAATACAAATGTAAAATTCAGAAAATTCTAAGAGCATTCCTGTACCTTCTTCTAAATATAATACAATTACCTCATAGAGATATATTATACATTCACATCCAATGTCCTTTTCCTATGTTTGTTGTTTATACTTCATTCACGGTAGGAGTTTACCTCTGAAAGGTCTTTTTTCCTACCAATATCCTACTATATAATAGATTTCTGGTAGGGAAAAGGGCCTTTCAGAGATAAACTCCTACCGTGAACGAACTTTATGTTATACCCTTAACATGCTCCTATCTATGTGTCCTATCATTCTTTACAATTTTCCATTTTCTCCCTTTTGTGTTTTTTTGGTTTCTTCTTTTAAGAAGTTGCGTTGCGCGTTTCACACTCCTCCCTGATGAGTTCGGATAGAATGAAACCTAGGTCGAGGGATTGGGCGGTGACGATCGATTTTCTTTAAGAGGTAACCATTATGTCTTTATCCAATGCAAGCAGTGTAAAGTGCGAACTGTGTTTTTCTTTTAAATGTAACAGCCATATTGTGTTTGTCTCCCTTTTATATGTTTCTATCCACCTTTCCTGTACCTTCTTCCTAATATAATAAAATTACCTCATAAAGCAAAAAAAAAAAAGTTTTCACTTATAGAGATAATTTAACAAATGTGTAATTACACTTGGATTAAATGTTATAAGAGTTTGAAGATGATTTTTAATATCAAGTTAATGTAACAAAATTACAATTAAATTGAAAATATAAAGTTTTTGTTCTTTATTGGAGGTATATGTGTATCCCGTCTCCATAGTATTGTAGATGACTGTCATTGTAAATATTATAACGACACATCTAAGCGTCAAGCTGCATTCAGACTGGAGCAGAACTTCGCCTCGAATGCCACTAACATTATATAAATGGGTCTGTCAGAATGTTCGCAGTAACCCAGTGAGTGTCGGTATTTTGACGAAGCATCAAAGGATGTTATGAGGCTCGGCTCAAAATTCTTTGGACGGCGTTGCGAGCCACACCATTTGTAACTTTAAACTATTGTTTATTTCTAACTAACCTTTCATCACATGGGCTTGTAGTATTAGCTGAGCAGTTGTGTATTGTAACACCACCTTGAAATTTTGTTTGGAATAAAGTTTTTTTGTAGTTCACATATTATATTAACTGCAAATTTATTTTATAAAAGGCTGAAGGAAATGAATAAAAATCAAAGAGTATATTAAAAACAATATTTACCCGCCTCGGTGGCGTAGTTGGCTAATGCGCTTGTCGTGTTGAAGCTCGACTGCTGAGGACGGGGAGATCGAGGTTCGAATCTCGGTCGGGTGAACTGGGGGTGGTTTTTCCTAAATGGTTTTCCACTCTCCCTCCACGCAAATGTGGGTTCACTTCCTCTAATTCAACCTTCACAAGTCCTAATCCATTAGAGTAATTAGTACTTAAAAAGCGTATAACCCGAACGGGTAGTAAGACACGCTGCTAAATATTATTATTATTTTTATTAAAAACAATATTTACAGTTACATGATTACTTGCATGTTGTAATATGTAGGCCTACAGCAAGAGTGATACTTTTTCTTATAAAGTTTGTTGCCCACCGAAAATAAGTTTGAAACTGCCTCTGCCTGTTTGAAAGAGCGGAGAGAGGGCTAAACAAATAATAGACCGTCACCCCAGGTAGATTTTGTCAGTAAATATGTCCTAACCCGCTTCAGTGGTGTAGTGGTCTGACACGTCAATCTTGTGTTAGACTGGTGTGCTCAAGGTGGGGAGATTGGGGTTCGAACCTCAGTTGAGTTTATTGAGGGTGGTTTTCCTAAATGGGTTTCCACTCTCCTCCCATGCAAATTCAAGTAAATTACCTCTAAAATGCCTCCTTCCTAATTTCCACCGCATTAGATTAATTATCATATAATTTATTAACTATATATACTTTGTTTATGTTTCGCAGACTGGTATAGGAGTCACCAGTTGTTAATAAGTGTAATGTCATTGCGAGTCTTTTCTGCACACTTATTGTCTTAAGCGTGAACTTTTTTTTTTTTGCACTTCTAGCCCAGTCAAAATAATTATATGACTGCTTAATTACTTGGTGACATCCGAGTAAAGCTTTTGTATTGACCACTAATTTCTTGAAACTTATGGGTGTGGAGCAAACTATTTCCACTGTATTTTGCTTGCCTTAAGTACAATTGAGTTTGCGACCATTGTTTATTGTTTATCCTGTCTTTTTTTTCTTTGTTGCAAGGTGTAAATAAATATATGCCACAGCAGCCAATTTTAATTTTTCTCTGTTCATTGTGTACGTGTCATCGACAGAAGTACATAACTTTATGAAGCAAAATAATAATATTTAGCAACGCGTCTTACTACCCGTTCGGGTTATACGCTTTAAGTACTAATTACGCTAATGGATTAGGAATTGGGAAGGTTGAGTTAGAGAAAATGAACCCGCATTTGCGTGGAGGGAGAGTGAGAAACCATTTAGGAGAAAAAAACCTCCCAGTTCACCCGACCGAGATTCAAACCTCGATCTCCCCGTCCTCAGTAGTAGAGCTCAACACGACTAGCGCGTTAGCCAACTACGCCACCGAGGCGGGTAAGCAAAATATTGCTGGCAGGAATGTTAAAGTTCAGCTCGTTAATCTGAACACAGTTTAAGAGATAGGAATGTGGAGGCCACGGGAATAAAGTTATCCAGGAAATACTGGGGGTACAGGGAGTACATGAGATAGTAGAGAAAGCAAAACTGAGATGGTATGGACATGTACTGAGGATGGAAAGGAAAGTATGTAGGAAAAAGACTGCAAGGGAGGCGAAGGAAGAGCTAGCAGATAACAGTGCAAGTGAGAGGAGAAGGATAGAGGAATATGGAGGCATTTTATTATGCCGAGTTGGCAACAGACTGGGAATAGATGATGATGATGATGCCGACAATAATGACCTAAAAAAAACCAATAAATTTCCGACTCAAGATGATTGTTGCAAATTAGTATTCTAACCCAGTGTTTATCAAAGTGTGGTCCTAAGGCCACTGGTGTTCAACAAGGTCCCAGGATGTCCAGCGATAATAACGAATTAAAGAATTTTGATCACACACACATATATATATATATATATATATATAAAAGTGCCAAAGATTAAATATGAAACGACATACTAATTAATTGCTCTAATTATTTTCTCGGTAGACTCAAGTCAAATAGAAAATGAAGTCTGTACCAAGCTTAAGTCAATAAATATAAAAAATTATGAAGTTTATAAAGTTAAAAGAAGTCAAAACAACTATAACTTAACTTACTAATTCAATGACGTTATAATTTATTTTTTTCCAACATTCAATTTAATAGATTATCTTTTGTATATTTATTTACTTTCTTAAAAGAGAATTGGCTAAAAAAAAAATGTTTTATAGATCATTTTCCGACTCTCTTTTCTCTACTCTTTGGTTACCAGTGCACATAGCTTCCATTAGGTGGTATTCCATCATCAAAACTTGATAAACACTGTTCTAAACTAAAGTACTCTTCAATATATAAAATTAATAGAGAATACTTCCACCTTCAGAAAATACTTTTAGAGACCACTTGAAAAAAAAAATTAGAAATAAAGTTAATGGGTGTCGAAAATTTTTTGTAATTACACAAGGCCTTTGTCCAGGCCAGGTTAAGTTAGGTTGAGTTAAAACACACGTGAAAAAACCCACCAAAATACTGACAAAATATTGACGGTGGCCGGTCACGTGCTCCACGTAAATGTCTCGGCTCCACCGGATGGTGTCCGAGACCATGAGACGTCGCATGATCTTGGCATACTTCCAGTATACGCGCAGCTGCCAAAGGACCGGTTCGTTCCTGGGATCCCAGGCGCCCAGAGCGCCCACAACGAAGGCGTCCAGGAACACTGTATACCCCAGGGCTTCCAGCTGGCCTACGATCCCTAGGTATTTGGTCTTCTTGAGGTCGCGGGCGGTGTCCAGGGCCGCACGACGGCTCTCGAAGGGTATGGTCACATCCACAATGGTGACTCGCCGGTTCTCTTCGCACAGGACCACCAAGTCTGGGCGAAGCGGCGAGGGGATGTGTGGTACCTGGCGGTTGACGCGGATCTCCGTCTGCTCGTCCCGCGGACCCTCCTGTACCAACCGTTGTGCCGAGCCTGCCATGCGCCAGAGTGTTGCATGCAGTAGTTCAAAACGTGTGCCAAGGTCTCGTTCGGGTGGGGACATCGCCGGCACTTCTTGTCGTTGGCCGGCCTCAGCGCCCTGGTTCGTCGGGCGCCGTTTAGGGGGACCACGTTGAGGCGGGTTCTGTGGATGAACCTCCACTCAGCGAACCTGGTGTACTTCCCCGTCCTAAGGAAGTGGTTGCTGGAGTCCCATAGCGTGGTGGCCTCATACGTTTTCCCCTGGTCCGGCTTCTGGACGAGGCGCCTTCTCGACCAAAATACGAATTCTGAATTGACCTGACCCATAAGTAAAAACAAACTATCAGAGGAAAGGAGAGTAGGGCTAAGCTTGATTTTACCAGTCTTTTATTTACATGGCTTAAAACTTTTTATCATACTCACACGATTGCCTAATAGTATATTGTTTAGTAGTTATTTAGGAGAAAGAAAAATAATGGTAGCTTGTTTGTAAGCAAACTAAACAAAGAGCGATATTTTGATCAGGATTATGACTTTTTATTATTTATTTAGAACCCCGTTAAGATTGTGACTGGGTTCAAGAATCTAAGGTTAATGTTCAACAATTTTACATCACTGCCACGACTCCCCTCTCCAAACCCCTAAAAAATAATAGGGTGAAGAATGTACCTATTCCCCTCCCTTTAGTTACCTATCTATTTAATAATATTAATCAAAAACTGTATACAAAACACCACCTGCTATTTTATTATTTTATTTTAGCCACCTAAAAAAAACTAAATCTAGTGGTAAATATGCTACAGAGGCAACACTGGAGAAGTTTGATCGCTCCATCTCGGGATCGCTCTCTCTCATATTTAAATTTATACCAATAGATGTCTCACTTAATTAGTACACTTTCCAGCCGCTACAAGCGGATTGTTTAATCAAAGCCTTTCTACATTTTTCTATACCTTGCCAAAGACAAAGGTAGGACTCTCTTCGACCATGTACTATTTTTATTAATTGTGTCAACATAAAAACAATCAATTTTAATTTTAAAATTAAATATAACCAAAATTATCTAATGAATTAATCGTCAAAATAAATAATTCAAAAAATGAAAAAACCAACATAACATAATATTTTTGTGTAAGAAGGGTGAGGCCAAATAACTAATCTTTTTACTATTTTCTCATAAAATAACAGCTTTTAGAGGTTATTTTATAGCATTCTCGATGTTGCATTTATTAATAACTTCTGACCACAAAATACATATTTATTTTTAAACAAAATTTTGAGAATACCCTTGAGGGATACTTTAGTATATCTTTCAGCAGTAAACTCATGAGTAAATTAACGAAATTAAAAAACTTGAAAGTAATTATTTAATCATTTTTCTAGCTATCCCTGGCTAGTATGAATTTGGTGCTGTCAATTTCTTTAAAGGCTGCGTTCGGACATAACATTAGGCCCAAGTATCAACAAAAAAACATTCTCATCAATACATTTTAGTATCAAATGAGTATGGTCCAGTGGGGGCCCATAAGATATTTTATTCTAGTCCACCAACAGGGTTTTAAATAAATAATAAAATTGCTTAATTCCAAGATAAATTATATAAAAAAAGATTGAGGAAAAAAATTAGGTCTATATTGTGACTTTTTTTAAGTATCTAAGTAAAACATAAATTTAAAGTACTACTTGATATTACTATAATAATAATAATTATTATTATTATTTACTTGCTTGTAAACCGCTTTATTTGCTGTATTTTTATGATTGGCCCGCGAGTTATGAAAGGTTGGACCACGCTGGCTTAGATAAAAACATTTTTCAATCTTTTCCCCACACTGACACATGGTGTAAAACATTTCGTGACACACTAACACATACAAGGCCGTAGCCAAAGTACGTAGATCAAATTTGACAAAAAGTAAAATAATAATATTGGCCTACTACTCTCTTAACAAAACAAGACCATTCGAGTTATTTGTTTGTAAAGTTAAATTGCACTTTTAGAAACCGGTTGTGATTGTATTTATTACTTAGGCGACAAAGCTGTATAAACTATGGCAACATATTGTCAGAGAAACTGGGAAGTATTAGTAAATGTGGGGACAACTGTGGAAAACAGATAAGTCTTTGAGATTAGGACACAACAAAACCTTTCCAAGAACACTTCGCAAATGAGTGGTCAAAGAAAGGAGCATGAGAGGGCAGGGATCAGTTAAGAAGAGGGGAGTGGGTCAGCTATCAACCCCCTAACGGCTTTTGGATGGCGAAAATATAAACCGTGGCAGTTTTAGAACAGCTTACCTGGAGATAAGTGCGTGTTGAAAATACTGTGTTGTGTGACTGTTTCTAGTGTTGATAGTTTATTGTGTAGTATCTATATACGATAAGTGTTAAATAATTATTGATTAAAGATAAGCTGGTAAACTTGTCCCAAATTTTAAATTTTATTTTCTAAATTAACACTATAAATGTCATTAAACGAACAAACCTATCCAGTCTACTTTCATTTTTAGTAGAAAGAGACTTTTAGAAAACATATACTTTTTCTTTGTGGTCAAAATTTATAAAATTTTACTATTTTATTAGTGTTATTATGTAGGTATTTATAACATTTATCAAATTTGACTGCTGCAGATCACATGACTTGACGTATGAATAAGTGAAAATTGTTTAGAGTAACTTTTGTAACTGTAAAAAAGCGCATTCCTATCTGAATCCGACTGTAATAATAATAGATACGTCTTTATTTGGACGAAGGTAAGGCCAGCATCTTTTCTTACACTTAACCCACTGTAGTCAGGGTCGTCGTAAGAACGGGTAGACAGCCTAAAGCACAAGCAGCCTCAGCCTTTGCCTCTAGCCATTGGTCATCCTTTTCAATACCTCTCAGTCTCATAGGTATGAGAGTCATATGGAACAGTGGGGGGTCGAACCTTATTTGTGTAGGGTGGGCCGGGAAATTTACCAAAAACTGTTTTGTGGTACTCGATCCCTCCCTCATCATAATCTAAAGTGATTTGGGAACCCTTCCTCAGAAAACTTTTGACAATTGGATGCCTTTAAGCTATTGGAATGATTCTCACATTCACATGGAATTTATTTGAAAATTTTTCTTTTATGGACTCTTATTAGAAATTATATTACGTCTGAAAATCTTTTGTAAATTTTTATGCTAATAGAAAGTATTTAAGATGGTCCTCGCCTTATTTTTTGAATTTGAATTTGATACCTTAAAAGGCTAGTTGGACTTCGTTTTTAATCTATTATATTCTAGAAAATAAAAAGGGGGGTGAAATAAACCAGCAAGGGCGCAAATTTATTCAGGATTATTATAAAGTTGTACCCACCCCCTGAAATCTCCCACCCACCACTTATACTCTAAATAAATGCTTGATGTAAATTTTTACACTTGAAGGGAGTGGGTGTTATTTTAGTTTTTAAATCATCATCATCATCCTCTGGCCGGGTCATTTTAGTAAAATGCCTCCATCTTCCTCTATCCTTCCACCATCAATCACTCCCATTTTTATCCTCTCACTGGCACACTTTCTGTTATCTGCTTCTCCCATATTTTTCTCGGCCTCCCTTGCAGTCTTTTTCCTAAATACCTCATTTCCATAATTTTCTTTTGCATCCTCTACTTTTTCATTCTTTTTACATGTCCACACTATCTCAGCCTTGCTTTCCCTACTATCTCATGTACTCCCTCCATTCCCACGACTACCTGGATAACTTTATTCCTAATATTATTTCTCATCGTCACAGCTAACATGCTCATCACAAATTCATTCCTATGACCTCCACTCACTCTCATTAAATGTTTATGTTTCTGCTACATATGTGACAATGGGTAAAAAGTACACCTTGCACAACACTTCAAGAGCATTTCTCTTCTCCATAGCAGATTTCTTACATACCTATAGAACAACGCTCCCTGCTTTCCTCTTTTCATTAGATCCTCTATACTTCCACCCTTCTTTACCTAAATTAGGCTTTCAAGATATTTTGTTTTGTACTTTTATCAGCTCTGCTCCATTCAACTTTATAGATTTACTTGTAATTATCATCATTTTAGCACACACTATTTCACTTTCTCATTACATTCATGTAGCTATAACTGATATTCCTCTTCCTTCTCCCCCCATACCATCAAGTCATCAGCAAACTCCATGGCTTTCATTCTTTCCTTCCCAAGTTTTTCTGCCACTTTATTCACGACCATTTCCATTAACATTACAAATAGTAGTGGTTAAAGGGTACTCCCTTGCTTCAATCCATTTTTTTATTTAGAACCACTCCTTACTCACTCTCTCCATCTTAACACATCTCCTGTTATCCTCGTAAATGCTTTTCACTTTCTTTATAACCCCTCTTTCCACTTCGGCCTCCTCCATCACTTTTCGAACTTTTTTTTCTGCCCACGCTGTCATATGCCTTCTCCACATCCATTAATACCCTTATAGAGTCTTTCCCAAATTCATACCTTCCTTCCATCCGATGTCGCGTGGCAAAGATTAAGTCTAATGTATACCTCTGCTCCCTAAATTCATCCTGTTTCTCTCTCTCCCCCTTTCATTTTATTTCTTATTCTCTTTTCCAGTATCCTCTCATATTTTTCTACAGTTCCACATCAGCGTTAATCCCCTATAGTTTGTAATCCTCTTCCTGTCTCTTTTCTTGAAAATAGTTATTATTATTATTCCCATTTTCTAGTCTTCTGGTACCTTGTTCTCCTTCCAAATCACTCTCATCAACTTGTATAACCATTGTTTACTTACTTCACCTGAAGCTCTTATAATTTCCACAATCAGTTCGTCTATACCCGGTGCTTTGCCTTCTTTTATCCTCTTTAATGCGTCCTTCACCTCTTTACATGTGAGCTGTATAAAAGGAGTGGATTGATGTAAGCAATGGTGGCAGAAACCCTTCCTTCCCCCAAAACACTTGAGAGAAGTCACAAGGGGAATGTGTCAGTAATGGCAGCGAAACACGACAGACACCCTGTTACGTGTGTAGTGAACAAGGAATGTTTTGTGAAATATCTGACCCTCATGCGCACAACCTTTTATTACAGCGGCACATAATGATTACAACAGTTGTTAGAAATTGTGTGGCACCGTCTCACAAGCCGCTAGAACACGCGCGACCAAGTCTTCTGCGCTGACTACAACACATTTCATACATCAGTGATTTTACAATTCCCCCATAAGAAGTCCATGAGAGTCAGACACGTGTTGAGAGCACAGTCGGGGACCTGCCCCTGTGGCTTCTCTCACCTTTTGGGGGTCCAGGTGCTCACACCAATCCACTCATTTGTATCCCCCTACTAACTCTGAGTTTCGTACATTAATTAGGAAACACGGTATATTATGGTATGTTTTCTATAAAACATATCTTTCAATTTTATTAATCATAGCGTACTTTTTATTTGATATTTTATTCATCTTTATTGGACATTCATTTAAATTCTCTCGATAAGGTAAATAAATCCACTAATAAGTAAGACTAGAAGAACTGAAATTTAGCGAGGCGTGTTTTTACGAACTTTTTCTTAGAACATTAAAATAACGATCCAACCATATTTAAAGTTCGTTGTATAAAACACAAGAAATAAAACGAGATAGCCTTTTCGCAAAATTGACTAGTTCGCTTTTAAAATAATATGAACTATGGTATATTTTGTTGATTTAAATTGGGATTAACGATATCAAGATTTCAATAACTAGTAACTATTATAAGTTCCCTTGATCCAAGAAATGTATTTTCCCAACCAAATACCATTGGTAAAAAAAAATTAAGAGATGCATTTATGTTTGAAAAAAAATTGATAAGCCTATATACATTCATATCTTCATGATTTGTTCACTCAATAATTACAATCAAAATCTCGAGTAGTTTAATTGTAAAAGGGTGCATGTACCAATCGCAAACGACCAACCAATTATTGTAACAGTTAAGGATTTTTATCACATTCTTGTTGCTTAAGCAAAGCCAGATTTTGAACAGTTGAGTATTTTATTTTAAACTAATAATTCAATGTTTATAAATCCTTATAAGTACCAACCCGGGATTGTAACAATTCCAACGATCATCGCACAGAATATGTCAGCACATGTCTGCCAATTGAGTAGGTAAGTTTAGGTAAGGTAGAGTCTGCCAATTGTGTATAGTGTAAGAGTTTGACTATTTTTGTATAGCTGGTTTAATATTTATCTCCATTTTATTTTATTTAGTAAAACTACATAAATTATTTGGTGTTAATTTGGATAAAACTGCCTTTGGCGCTCGGAAAAAAACACTTTATTGGATAATTATTTTAATGATAGAAGACATAATAACTCATTGTTAATAATAAAATCTTGGAAGCATCAGCAAACAATATAGCGTGTGACAATTAAAAAAAAAAATATCATTTACCTGTTTCTTCTTGTCATAGTTTTCCTCTGAATTTCACAAAAATTACAATAGAAACACAGTGGATGCTATTGAGGATTGGTTTCAAGGGTTGGATGTTTAATAGGTGTAGAACTTGATAAGCCTCCGAGATGATACTTTTCAGTCGTCTCCCGCAAGCTAGTTGGGAATATGTCACGCAATATTAATTCGTGCAAGAGGGGCTTAGAAAACATCAATTTTCAAAGTGTATTTGTACGATCCCATTAGTTAAAAAGTGATCGACAATATCATCCTTTCTTATGTATACTTCTCTTCTGAATTTGAATACATACAAGCACTGTTTATACAGGCCTCGGCCGTGAGCACGATTGGCAAAGGATTTCTGCTATAGATTATGTTTGGTAACTTCGGAAAGATTCTCGATGGTTCCCGGTGGTTTTTTTCTTAACACCACTACTTAATACCAGTTCGGGTTATACGCTTAAGTACTAACTACGCTAATGATTTTAGGAAAGGGGAAGGCTATATTTATAAGAAGTGTACCAGCTTTTGCACGTAGGGATAGTGAATAACAATTTTTTTTAAACCACCCTCAGTACAACTGATTGAGATTCAAACCTCAATCGCCCCTTCATCGGCAGTATAGTCTACTGTGAAAGTAGCACCTTAGACCATGCGGCCACCCCGAAGCGGGTAGTCCCCCGGTGGGCTTGAGGAGGGGTGATCATCTTCACAGTACCATGTAATACTAAATAAGGCAATTCACTATAAGTAACCTCTACAAGTAATAATAACACCCACGGTTACCTGGCGGTCTAGGGGTAAGGTGTCAGACTTCTGTGCTGGCGGCCGGGGTTCAATCCTCGGTCCCGGCACAGATTTATCTGTTAACCAAACCCTTCCTTCACCTCTGAGAAGACATCTTGTGAATGTGGGGAATGCCAGGCCTCCACCGTGGTTCGGATTCCACGTTAAACTGTAGGTCCTCCATTTCATCTCACAATCACCCTACCATTACACATTAGCGTAAGTGCGTATAACCCGAACGGGTAGTAAGACGCGGTGCTAATAATAATAAT
>CABEEJ010008156.1:14994-25627 GCA_901482245.1 Timema douglasi
GAGGAAAATAATGTATCATTGCAATTATTGCTGGGATTTTTTTTCCAATTTGGCATTTTAAGATCACTTTGAATGACTCTTTATAAGAGTACAGTATAGCTATATAAAATAAAGTTGTAAGCCTGCTCTTAGAATGTAGTAAGTATTTTCGACACATCTTTAGTGCTCGATATCAGGGGTTGGCAACTAGTTGGTCGTACGGGAGTTTCCCCTCGATCGCGTTAGACAAGTATATTGTAGTTAGAAGTTGATAGGTATTCGGGTCTTCTAAATTTGCTAATATATCAAATACTTACAAATAGGTGAGTGACTAAAATTAACATTGATTGTTCATAATTGTTATAATAATTATTGGTAATGCTAGTGAGTTCCCGTCTTAGGGGCGATGTGTCTAGTAAGCAAATGAAAATAAGAAGAAATGCAAGTGAAAGTTTAGACTCTTGACATCGATGACAGCAGAGCCAAGCTGTTTTTCTAAGATTAGTTTTGTTTTAAAATTTTAGCCCCATGGACCTGCCCCTTTTCCTAAGTATTCTATGGCTTTTAATAAAGCAAGCTGCTGCTACCGACCCTTTGTTCCAAATTTCTCATGTACCGACTACGAAGAAAAACATCTTTCACCAATAGTAAGTTCGTGAAGGAAACTTTTACTGACGCTGCTGTA
Organism: Timema douglasi; assembly: GCA_901482245.1. NCBI lineage: Eukaryota > Metazoa > Arthropoda > Insecta > Phasmatodea > Timematidae > Timema > Timema douglasi. Next base: position 15,659 of record CABEEJ010008156.1, read on the forward strand.
GAACTATTTTCTGTATTAAAAATTATACAATTGAAGAAGTAATTAGAAATTAGTTGAATTGAAAAATTGACAATGTTGAATAATTAATTTTTTAAATTTTTTTATTAATTTTAATTATTCAAAATTGTCAATTTTTCAATTCAACTCATTTCTAATTATTTCTTCAATTGTATAATTACAAATTTAATATCATCCTAGTCGTGGATAATCTGTAGATATGGTTTAGTTAAATTATATAATGTTATTGTGTTACAAGTTCACTTGTTTATGTAGCGTGATCTGACTCACATTTTAATGTGTTTTTTACTGTTTATGTTATATCCAATCTTATATTTTCAATTGACGATATCCACTTTAATTTATCTTTACATAATATTTTTATCTATATAATAATTTACATTCCACTCTATTATCATAATGTAACTGTAACGTTAATGTTAAATTGACAATATCTACTTTAACTAATCTTCTCAGATATATTCATTAAAAAGTGTTATATTTCACATTAATTTTTTCTTATTATCTTTATCTTAAATAATATTTTACATTGAATTCTACAATAATAGTGTATCTGCTTCCTTATTACCAATTTCGTCATGTTTTTCAAAAAAGGAAAATATGTATTTTATTTGTTCTATATTTAAGTTGATCGGGGCCCAAAAGGTTGCTGACCTATGGTCTATATTATAAGCTAGTTGTTCTTGAAATGTTTGAGTGTTTTTACTAAAATTATTTACGTTCTTTAGGTGGAGGTATCATCCTCGTTACGCCCCTGTCCTCGATGTGATTGCCACCCCTAGTGTGATTGAACAGGGTCGTCCGCTATGGAGCCCAGGGACAAGTCCCCATCACTCAAGACCCAACCCAAGAAGAAGGAAGTCACGCTGGTGGTGGACCGGCCGGTGACCGACCGGACTCGGGAAGGGTATTTTGGGGAGCGAAGGGTGTCTGTGGCGGAGAGCATCCGCCGCCAGTCGTGGTTTGACCAGGCAAGGAGGATTTCTGTGGCCCCCAGGCGTCGTGGAATGCTCCTACATGAGGTTCGCTTTCCGGCCACCTTCAACGGGCTCTACTGCGCCCGATTTTCACCCGGCGGGGATCTACTCGCCACCTCCTTTGGGGTTGGAGCTATACAGGTGAGTTGACTTGAGGGTGAGAGCTATACAGGTGTATTTTCTTGGGGGTGGGATCCCATACAAGTGGGTTGTCTTGAGCGTAGGAGCTATACGAGTGGGTTGACTTCGGTGTGGGAGATAAACAGCTTTGTTGACGCCACTGTCATGGTGGTGGTTATTGGTCAAGTCCTTATCAGGGGAAGTGACTACTATGGAGGCAGCAAAAATGTTTAAAATAGGCAGGCAAGTAAATATGCACTAAACATATGTGATCTAGGCACCAGAATAGGATGTTTAGGGGGAAAAAAGCACATAATAGGCAATGTAGAATTGATTTTACTACCTAATGTTTTATTACCTACAGCCAATTCATATTGAGCTTTTTTTTTAGCACCACATATTACTACTCGTTCGGGTTGTACGAATTTGTTTCACTAAGTACGCTAATATGTTAGGGATACAAATGTATAATTTATAGAAAGCTATTATTATTACTATTATTATTAGCACCGTGTCTTACTTCCCTTTCGGGTTATACACACTTACACTAATGTGTAATGGTAGGGTTATTGTTAGATGAAATGGAGGACCTACAGTTTAACGTGGGATCCGAACCATGGTGGAGGCCTGGCATTCCACCTATTAACAAGTTGTGATTAATACATGTCTTGTCCGAGGTAAAGGAAAGGTTTGGCAATCAGATAAATATAAGCCGGCACTGAAGTCTAACACCTTACTCCTAGGCCACCAGGTCACTTTTAAAGGACGTGTATATGCACTTGCGTGCAGAGGGAATGAAAAACCATTTAATAATAAACCCTTCAACTACACCGGACCAAGATTCTAATCTCGATCTCCCCTTTATCGACAGTCCAGTCTACTGTGAGAATGACACCTTAGCGGATTAGCCCATTCTACCACTGAGGCGGGTCAGTAGATAGTATGCCCTGTCATAACAGCGTCCTTATTGACTGAATTTGGTCACGTGACCACGCCTCCTCGCTCTCTGATTGACTGTTGGTTTTCCCCCTCACCTCCTCCTGACCCCCTTTCCAAATATGTTGGTAGTTGTATTTTCTTATTTTATTGGTTATTTATATATGCTCATTGCTTTTTTTATTTGTGTTCATGGGTTATTTATGTATACTCTTTGCTCTTTTATTTGTGATCAAGGGGTTTATTATTTATTGGTTAGGATTGGGATAGGACGTCGGAGTTTTTTTTATTGGAATGTGGTCCACAGCACTAGGCGGGATCGCTAGTGAACATCCTCTTTGTCAGGGAGCAGAGCATAGAGTTTGACGGCTGAACAGCCGACTGGGTGCAGAGTGCGTAAGACCCTCCCTTCACCAACCCTACTCGCGAGGGAACGTGCAGTCCGATGCATCACAACCTTTCCCACCGGCAACGTACCATTGAATGCGAGCAGACTCTTATTTCACTTCCCCGCATCTCGTCATACCACTCTTCCACTTCCTTACTCTTTCCCCCCTCCCCCCAGCGCTTCCCATGTGTCACGGACGAGGTGAGCGTGGGGGGTCAGATGCCCCCCTGTGGAAAATTTTATGTCTCAACAACCCAAAGTTGAAAGAGAGTGCCAACGACCCCCTCCCATATTGAATTCATCAACCCCGAGTCCTTTGAAGCAACGGGTCGTAGCCCTCTAAATGTCCCTAAGTCAAAGAACCTTGTTGTGTTTCAGCGTTCTATGTAGATTCAAATAACCAAAACTAATATACTCCATATTGACACAAGATTCAAACCCTGGGACCTTTGGCCCATCAACAAATATAAATTTCTGTCTTTCTTGCTAAAAACGATATAATTATTAGTACAGAAAGTTTTTTACAAATATGTTTCATACCATGAAAGTAAACTTGGAATATTTAACTACACAAACCAAAGTTTTAGAATATAGTTCACGCCATGAAAATTATACTGGGAATATTTATTTACACAAAACAACGTTTTAAGAATACGGCTCACGCCATGAAAAGTATACTTGGAATATTTATTTACACACAAATAAAAGCTATTCCCACCATCAAAAGTAAACTTGTAATATTTATTTACACACAAATAAAAGCTATTCACACCATCAAAAGTATGCTTGGAATATTTATTAACACACAAATAAAAGTTTTAGAAATTTGGCTGACGCCATGAAAAGTATACTGGGAATATTTATTTATTTACACATATAAACGTTTTAAAAATATGGCTCACGTAATGAAAAGTATACTTGAAATATTTATTTACAAATATATCTCACACCTTCAAAAGTATACTTAGAATATTTATTTACACACAAATAAAAGATACTCACACCATAAAAAGTATACTTGGAATATTTATTTACACACAAATCAGCGTTTTAAAAATATGGCTCACGCCATGAAAAGTATTACTGGAATATTTATTTACAAATATATCTCACACCATAAAAAGTATACTTGTAATATTTATTTACACACAAATAATTTTTTTAGAAATTTGGCTCACGCCATTAAAACTGTACTTGTAATATTTATTTACAAAAAATGGTAGTTATAGAATAAATCTTACATCTTGAAGTAAATTATACACGTCTAGGTGTAGAGGAAACAATAATCAATTTCTTGAGCTCGTAGAGGAAATAGTGGCCTCAGTATTAATTTACAAAGTCCAGCTTGGAGACTATTTGAATATATGTAAACAACCAGATGGTTTCAATTTAATATATATATAAACAACTAATAATCAGGTAGTTGAAGGATTGTATTGGTGGATAAAAAAGTATCCCGGGGCATAAAAAATATGCGTGTTTTCAAGCAGAAAAAAGGTATGTCAGTGGAACTGTCTAGAGTGAAAGAAAATAAAGGATACTATTCAGCCCGTCTAAATTATTACCTTTTAGTCGTGGCGAGACCAGGATAAATGTGCATATGCATTTGTCAGGGTTTGAAAGGTGATATTAGCGTTTGCTGACCTTGCAGGTTGCGCATCATTGACACCTGAACACGGGATTCGAATCAGGGACCTTTTGGGGTAGAATAATTAAATTATTGCTTTTGTGGGGGTTGCAAACATATAGGAGGTTTCAAATAGCCAAAGCTATTATTTATGCTTACTCCAGATTGACACGGAAATCGAGCTTGGGTTTTTTGGCTCAACATCAAATATAGGGTTCGTCTCGCAAATAAAATTCATATTTTTTAGTCAAGATTGACGGATGATTTTTTTTGTGACCGAGTGAAATGTGCACCGATATTTGTTGGGTTTTTAAAAATGAAATTAGCGTTTGTCGACCTTGCAGGTGGGAATTTAAACCCTACCTCCTCCCGTCGCAGGGCGAGGTGTGTACCCGCAGGAAACAAATGCAGTGGATGGATAGCGGGCCCGTCACGGCATATCGGACCCCCTAGCCAGTGGCTGGCTGACACGACCGTGTTCGCCGGGGTTGCTTGCCCGAATGAAATCTAACGGAACTTACAAGCTCCTTTAAGTGGATCACCAATGCGGAAATAATTTTATTAAGCAACAACAGGCTGCCATATTTACAGGTGGCACACCCTTTGAAGCGACTAAAAATAGACCTTTAAATCATAACATTCGGTCATTATAATTAATAATTGCGGCTAGTAAACATCAAAAAGAGTTTCTACGTACTGGAAAGTTGGCTAAATTCAGGTATATGTTAAAACGTTTTGTACATTTTAATGGTAACAATTTTGCTTATTACGTCTTTGTGTAAAGCGGCATTTGTTCCTTTGACAGACTTTTAAGAAAACCCAGCCCCTCCACCTGCAACGTCGGTAGCGCCGGGTAGCCCGGATCTTTTAGAGCTTTTTAGCGAGGACAGAATTTTCCTGGTGGATGGCGACTGGTCCACGGGTAATTAATATCCTGCTATAGATTTGAGCGTGATGGGCGAGTAGTTTTTTCTTGCGATAGTAATTAATATGTATTTATTTAATTTTAGACTACTGGGATCCATATGGGCTGGATGCTGGCCTGAGGGACAACGTGGCGCCTACAGAGGGTTTATCGAAGTGTATGCGGACGCTGTCTCTTGAAAGGGCCGAAGTGAGGGGCCCTGTACCGACGCACTCCTAGAAGAGATCGGTGCTCTGCACGGCACCACCATCGTCCTAACTCTGCCGTCAGTCTTCAGCCCCCAGAACCCTACCGACGCTAGTGGAAATTTGCTCCCTGATGTTTGGGGTGAATTGGCATTGCATGCGCATTATTTGCGCATGATAATTTGTTTGCTTGCCGAGCCAAGGGACCCTGGTTCGATTCCAGACAGGGGGATGAAAATGAGGATTTAGCCTTTCATAGTGATAAATTTCATTTCTATAAATAAATATTCCAAGTATACTTTTCATGGCGTGAGCCAAATTTCTAAAACTTTTATTTGTGTGTAAATAAATATTCCAAGTACACGTTTGATGGTGTGAGATATATTTGTATAAACTTTTATTTGTGTGTAAATAAATATTCCAAGTATACTTTTTTCTGTGTGAGCTATATTTGTATAAACTTTATTTGTGTAAATAAATATTCCAAGTATACTTTTTTGCGGTGTGGGCTTTATTTGTATAAACTTTTATTTGTGAGTAAATTAATATTTCAAGAATACTTTTCATGGCATGAGCTATATTCTAAAACTTTGATTTGTGTAAATAAATATTCCAATTATACTTTTTGCGGTGTGAGCTATATTTGTACAAACTTTATTTGTGTAAATAAATATTTCAAGTATACTTTTTTGCAGTGTGGGCTTTATTTGTATAAACTTTTATTTGTGTGTAAATAAATATTTCAAGTACACTTTTCATGGCATCAGCTATATTCTAAAACTTTGATTTGTGTAAATAAATATTCCAAGTATACTTTTCATGGCGTGAGCTATGATTGTAAATAAATATTCAATGGATACTTTTAATGGCGTGAGCTAAATTCTAAAACTTTTATTTGTGTAAATAAATATTTCAAGAATACTTTTCATGGCATGAGCTATATTCTAAAACTTTTATTTGTGTAAATAAATATTTCAAGTATACGTTTCATGGCGTGAGCTATGATTGTAAATAAATATTCAATGGATACTTTCCACGGTGTGAACTATTTTTTGTGTGTGAATAAATATTATAAAAACTGTTATGTTTGTGTTTTGACGTCTACACTTCCTCCCTCCTGTCCTATAATTACAAGTTCATATAGCTTATAAGCTCAGTCTCAAACATCATGGACAAGTTGAAACATACATTTTCGGTCATCATCAGTGGCCCTTCCGCCTATGGAAAGTCACATTTTGCAGCCGACTTGTCACATCTACTTCGTTTACATCTTAAACAAAAATTTTCTAAATAATACGACCTATATTTTAAGATGGAATATACAGTTGAGGTTATTTCATAAGCTGATAAAAATCATAAGTGTTTTAAAACTCACCGTATCTCCACTACACACATAGCATTAAGTCAGTTGTGTGCTGATGAAATAATTAAATCTTTTCTTACAATTTAACTTCAAGCTTTGATTCAAAACATTGTTGATGATGAATACATTTTCAGAAATAATTTCAAAGATTTATCTTTCTTATAATCATCGGTGAGAGAACAAATTAAAGTTATATCTTATTTTTTTATAAAGTTTCATGTATCAACATAGAGTTTTTATCATATATACTTTTTTCAGAGTAATCCGTCGACTGTCAAGAATGAAGATAAAAATAATAAAACAAGGACTCTTTAAATAAACCTATTAAACTAAACTCTCAAGTCTTCTACTTAATCTTTATCCTTGTAAAGTGTGCGAGTTAGAAAATACAAATCTTTTTCAGCCAACATTTATAAAATAATACTACAGTATCGCTAATATTTTATAGGTATTAATTAGTTGCTACAGATCACTTGTCTTGACGTGTGAATACGTGAAATTAGAGCTTGTTTAGTTGTTCCTATGAAAATGGGACTGTAGTTCGGTTAGCTGTCATGTTCATCTCTAGGATTCGGTTAGAATCTCGTTGGGGTTCAGTGGGAATAAATATAGATATTGAGATTTTAGATCTTGTTTTCTCACTTGCGTGCTGGGCCATCTGTCTGTGCTATCCGCATATTTATATTAATGGAACGGGAATCTATAAAAATAAAAGGAAATCTGTGTGTGTGTGTGTGTGTGTATGCGATGCCCAGCCAAATCTACGGCACGCAGAGATCTGACATTTTTAACATTGGTGTATGGGAGGGGATCCGAATGCACCTCGAAGCTGGAATTTTAGTTAGCTTTTTAATGAGGATATTTTTAACACAATACCACAGTGGGTCATGGGCAACGCCGTGTGGGATTGCTAGCTATAAATAATTTAAAGGATAAGTGTGCCCTCATTTGCGTGAAGGTAGATAATGAAACCATCAATTCATCCGACCATATTTGATCCCCGTCACTGGAAAAAATACTATATCCTTGGGTAACACCTTATTGTTTCCACATAGGTGATTGCCCGAGCCCGAACTATTTACAGTTCCTTCGCGCCAGCTCTCTCGCCAAAGATGGAAGTCTTTCTCCGGTGCTCTGGCTAGAGGGATCCAACAGAACAAATAGGGGTATACACTTGCCCTGTGGCGGGAGGGTGGTTTGAGTCCCTGCAAAGTTGACAAACGCTAATTACTTTTATAAATACAAATCATATATTGTTGCGCCAAAAGTCCCGGGTTTGAATGCCGTATCCAGGTGTCAATGATGACGTAAGCATAAATAATAGCTTTGGCCGTTTTAAAATTTCAACCCAGCGCAAATTATGCTACATTACCAATTATATTATTCTGTCTCTATCTCTCTCACTCAGGCAACGATATCCAGATGGTGTTGGAGGGTTCAGTTGTCAATGACGTGCCAATGTGGATACACATCTCGCCCTGTGGCGTAAGCGTTCAAGTCCCATAGAGGGCGACAAACGCTAATTACTTCACATTTCAAGCCCTGGCAAATGCCGTTACCCATATCGCCTGGTCAAAATAAGCTCTTATCTCACGCTTGCCCGAAGAGATAAGTTCGAATCCCTGTCGCTCGTGTGTACCAAGGCCGGTTTCCTCCCTCATAATTGATGTCTTGTGCCCCTGACGGGTAGTAAGACGCAGTTCTAAATATTGATAAGCTTAACATCATGGCTCTTAGCGGGGGAGGTAGGGGGTAATGAATCCATGTAAACCGTGTCACTCTGCCTTCACACAAATGCAGCTACATTTTATATCTTCCTCAGCCCAGTTATTACTTAAGAATTTACGCAGTCATATATTATTCCGACAAAATATAGTTGCGAACATTAAATTATTTTTGTTGTTGTTATAAGTGTCTTGTGGAATAAAACTGTTGTTTTCACTTTATACTTGGGTAGCAATCTAACGTCACAATGAATTATATAGTGCATCGATGGGCGCATGGTTTAAGGCGTCACTATACGGGTGGTGATCGACGTTTGAAGTAAATGCGTGTACATTTTCTACCTGGTTGACCGGCAAAATGGCGGTGGGGTGCAGGAAGTACGGCCGTTATAATAGACATCAGCTGTGCTAAAGATATCGAGGTTCGGATCCTGGTGTGCGCACCATCTAAATTTGTATACTTGCATCGATGATCGCATGGTCTAAGATGTCACTAGACGGCCGATGACAGAGTGATTGACGTTTATTTTCTCACTACAATCAAATGTGGGTACACATCCTACCTGGTGTAGAAAAATCTGGTCGACCAGCAAAACCCTTTAGAAAATGGTGGGGTTGCTGGAAGTACGACTGGTCTAAAGATATCGATGTTCGAATCCCAGTGTGCACGCCGTCTAAATGTCAGACTCATATAATTATGGCAGGGGCGGAAATAGAGTCCCCGGTGGTGTACTCTGTAGGTATTTCTCCCTTAATCATACTTACCACACGTTTTGCCAGAAAGGGTACGTGTCACTCATATAGTTATGGCGGGGGAGGTCATGGGTTCTAATCTCGCTTGGGTGAACTGGGGGTGATTTTCTACTCTCCCTCACTCTACGTAATCTCTGGAACATTACTACTATCTTACTCCTCCAATCCGTGACGGATACCTACATCCAAGCATGTCGACAGACGATATCAAACAACCAATTTTAGTAGTCTTTTGTGGTGAAGGATAGAGGCCCCTAACTGAGGATTAGAGGAGGAAGAGTGTCTGTGAGGGTTCGTGGTGAAGGCCCACCCCCCCAAACGAGGATTACAAGAGATTTTGGTTTTCTAAAAATTGAATGCCCCTTTAAGTAATTTAAAATTTTCCAAACATAACTAAGGTTTTAGGTGATGGTAATTGTATGACTCAAAATAAGACACCAGCCTACGCATTAAGGAGGAAGTAAAAAAAAAAGCAATGCTATACAATTAAGTATATAGGCCTATATGAAAGGAGAAGCTTAAGGGATGAATGAATGATCATAATTACGGAAACATATTGGAATCCCGGGATTAAATCTTGTGTGGGTGTTATTTTTCAATGTATTCTAATATGATTCAGATACAGCTGATTTCTATTGTTATAACCAGTTAATCACTCATTCTCAAGCTTCGCTTTTCATATATTTTTAATTGTACATCGTTGATTTCTTCCATCTTAATTAGCTTGGAATGAACAAAGTATTTTAAGTGTTGGCAGCATAAAGCCACAACCTGGTCGTCGCTGGTGGCTGTGATATCAATGATGGCTCTTAATAACCGATTATAGCCACACAGACTCTTCCTTAAGCTATAAGTGAAGAATGACCCTTATTGGTGACCTGGTGGTCTAGGGGTAAGGTGTCAGACTTCTATGCTGGCGGCCGGGGTTCAATCCTCGGTCCCGGCACAGATTT